>JAVTVY010034292.1:0-139430 GCA_036873755.1 Hanleya hanleyi
ATCTGCGGCATCGTGTCTTGGAACTTGTGTACATCTCGAACGAGAATGAACCCGAGAAATGATACGGTAACCGTCAATCACAGATAGTTCCTACATGTAGATTTGGTGAAATCACAGTCTACTATAATCAGACACCTGGAATATACATAATCTCATTGGTAAAATTTGTCATGATCGGAAATACAGAATGCATTCCTGGGTTTAAGTTTTAATATTGTTGCACCTACAGATCTGCCCAGGAAGACATACCAAAACCAGACTCGACAATTACCGCCATCATCAGTCGAAGAGACTCCCCGAGTGGAGGTAGGTTTGCTACAACCCAAGTTGGAATGTTGCTTATTACCGAATTAGTCAGAGAGTCAACTCTGGCATGGCGAAGCCTCTTTTCCGCGTCCGAATATTACATCGGAAGTTGTTTGGAAGAAATAGACATTCAATTTTATCGATCAGCTTTGAGCTAAATCTGAAATATTCCGACTGTTGATTGGCGATATTGATGCCATCTCATAGATGACTAATCTGATTTCGTTTCCTATTCTAAGGTCCCGGATGCACAAGACGTCTTCCTTGCCGGATTCTGGCGTATAATCCTGCGGCCGGTGGAGAATTTTTTTAGAAAAATTTAACCTCAAATTGGTTTGTGTCATGGCACTGTTGAAAGAGTCCATGACAACAAATGTCGCGGCAATTATACAAGAGAATGGCAACACAAACGTCCTCGAAATCCGGGGGAAGGTTTATGGGGTGAAGGTGATGTTGTGCCCCGAGGAGAGAGTTATCACTCTTTTTGTCGGGCAGCGAGGGTTTGTGCGGCATCCGGGTAGTTTTTTTTTATCTCGCGTGACCTGAACTATGGGGTATATGAGGCCACATATATATGTGGCTACAACATGTATTCTGTCTGCCCAGGCTACTCAGTACTGCTAGTTCCAAATTATGTAAAACGATAAATATGACATTATTCAAATTTATATGGATTAACAAAGGCGAGAAAAGTATAACAATCATACCCATCAATGATCAAACCTTTGGTGGTATAGTACCATATTGAAAAACCATTTAACCCCGAATAACATTTTGTTGAATTAAGCTGGATAACCATTTTCCCATTGTTTCACGTCATTTGTAGCCGATGTGACCACCAAGGCATCGTTGCTGATCTTTTTTTAAATTGATATTTATTTATCTTCAATTAAGAGTCTTACAATACCTTACATGAAACTAACTTAACGAAATTTGTAGCAAACCGTTTGCTTGGCTCAGTCCAGAATTTTTACACGTTTGAACCCATTTTACTTAGAAATGATCCCGAACTAGTCATACTATACCATCTTCATATTGACATGTGTCTGGATTTTTACGGTACATAAATCTTCGTAACGAGCGGTGCGCGCTTGAATCAGCTAAATAAATAAAAAATTCAACAACAAAATAATAGCTAAAAAAAAGCAAAAAAGAGCAAATAAAATACAAAATAATAATAATAATAAAAACAAATAAACAAAAAACACACACAACAATTTTACCTATACTGAGCCTTAATCTGCACCCTGGCTACATGGATCTAATTTAGCCTTACATTAAACTAACTTAATGAGAGTTGTAGCAAACCGTTTGCTTGACTGAGTCCAGATTTTTTACAAGTTTGAACTCATTTTACTTAGAAATGATCCCGAACTAGCCATACTATGCCATCTTCATAGTGACTCGTGTCTGGATTTTTACGGTACATAAATCTTCGTATGGAGCGGTGCGCGCTTGAATTAACTAAATTTTAAAAAATACAGAAAAAAGCCGAAAAAAATAAATAAGTAAAAAAAAACAAACAAAAAAACACACACACAATAGTTTTACCCATCCTGAGCCTTAATCTGTGCCCTAGCTACATGGATCTAATTTAGCTTCGGTATCTCTTAAGTACCGAACGGTGCGTGCTTGGATTAGTCGGTCAAAATGTTTTTGGGTTACGTCTCTTTTCCCGCACGACTTTCGGGCATTTAATTCCTTATCTTTTCAAAGGCAGAACGGATTGTTCTCAATTCTGGCACGCATATGGATACACATTCAGTTGTATCAGGGCTAGAGTATTTCGCGAACTGACCAAAATCGATTGTTTTTATATCCATATCAGTTTTCCATCATGGGAGAGAATCTGATCCGTCGTGGTAGAAATTGGCCCAATATGTAGTTGTTTCCCCTGAATTGAACATTTGGATCCTTTATGTTGTTTGTCGCCAGCAGATCAGTCTATATAAATAACGCTGTACTCAATAAGTATATTCTATTAGTTAGACTCAGATTTGACATTCAATAGGCATTGGCCGTCTATGAAAACGATTATCATACATAATCGAAAGAACTTATTCATTATTAGGTCTGGCTTTTGATATCAAAATACCTAACATCCAAGTAACTATTAATGAAGTGAGCTTGTTTTTTTTTTGTCAGGAAATCAGCGATAATGCTCGCAATGAAGATAAAATACTGAAACTACTATCAGGGTACCGGATATTTTCTTCAAGCGTCGAAGCTAAAAAAAACCCAACCAGCTGGCTCATTAAGGCTAAAGTAACATGAAACAGACTTGTATACAATGTACCGGTAGTTGTATTAATTCTACAATGGCGTGAACTTTGGAGACATTAAGGTTATTCTATTTCGACCCAAAAATCTTGTAAATATATGGACATCTCGTAGATCCCATAATAAACTTGAAGCAGGCCTACATTGTAATTAGAAGGCAAATAATTCGGAATGAGTTCGTATTACAGTATTTATATTATGCTCACTCTCTTCACAAGAGATTCAGTATAAATGTTTTGTTTCCGCTAATTGTAATGTATTAGAATACAAATTTATCCAAAATTGACAATCCTTCCAGAACATAAATGTTTTCATGGACAACACGGGTTGACATCCTGAGTATCAAAGTATATGGGAATCCAAATGTTCCCAAACCCTGATGACGTTATTGTATCTCTCTCAATCACGCGATGAATTGTATATTCATTCATCTGCATGACACGTGAACACTTATCCAGAAATCTGACATCGCTTATGTAACACGAAACCAATTAAATTTCCATTGTCAACGCAAAGTACATGTACAGCAAGGCGTGAAATCCTATATATAACCCGATACACGAAATTAAAGCTTACTCTTCCGACTGTGCCAGTACGGGCCTCGCGCTGGCAATTAAGTTGATGCCATGTTACATAAGGGAGGTGACAGACTAATTGAATTGTAAAAAGAACCCCACCAGCCATTTAATTGTCATGGATGTTGGTGGCCTGCATTGCATCAAGGGATATAAGTAGGATTATATTGTTATGGATGTAGGGGGCCTACGTCATCAGGTTTCAGGGCAATTCAGCCCCATCAGCTGTTTGGAGTCATCTGTCGTCACGTGCTCACACAGACGAATCACCATGACCGACCATGGCTCCTGCAGCAAAATAGTTCGCTAAGTTACACAATTCCACTCGGGAGAGTAAAGTTTGAAGTTCTCCTGCAAATATATAGTGTTCAGAAATATTCAGTCAAATTTCTACAGGACGAGATTCGGTACTAAAACATATTCAATCTCACTCCATGAGACATTTTTGCGTTACAAGGGCCCCATCATGTTGGATAATCCCACGTCTTGGTGATTAAACTTGACTGCCAGTCTAATTATGGTGTCTTGGCTATCAAATTATGGCTATCAAGCATAAATATATGCCGATATTTACTTGCTTGACAGTTCATGGCTCCACGGATGTTATACCGTAATTGCCCGGACCTCCTGTCCGATCTTCACTCCCCTCCGAGGGGTTTATTGTTATTATTACCCGCACCTCCTGCCCGATAATCTCTCCGCCCCGAGGGGTTTGTTGCTGCCATGCATTTGTTGTTTACCATCTCATTTTGCTCTCCAGTTTTCCCTGTGACATCAACAGATGCCATGACACACCACCATTTTTTTTTCAATATTATTATTATAAATGATGGATAACTGCCTTTACTTCAAACATTTCTAGTAGACTTACTAAGTCTGGCTGTAAGCTGAACATGTTCATGTGCTCAATAGCAAACCATTTTTCCATTTGATTGTAATATTTTCTAACTCACACTACTGATTATAGAAGTTTTTCAAAGTCTGAATATTCGCGGATTGTTACTGTTCATTTCGTGAGTGTGAGTGTGAGTGTGAGTGTGAGTGCTCATATAGAAAGCTGGTTGTTTCTTATGGATTCAGCAGTAAGTGATGGCTTAGGAATTCTGATTGTAAGTGATTTAAAAGTATGATTGTAACTGATTAAAAAAGATCTGATTGTGAGTGACTTAACTAGTCTGATTATGAGTTAAAACATCTGATTGTAAGCGTCTTAACGTCTGCTTGTAGAAGGAAATTAACAAGTCTGATTCTAAGTGACTTAAAACGTCTGATTGTGAGTGACTTAAAAGTCTGGTTATAACATCTGATTGGAAGTTACTTATATTAACAACTCTGAAGTGATTTGAAAGGGCTGATTATAAGTGACTTAAAAAGTCCGATTGTAACTGACAGCCTGATCGCAAGAGCCATTAAAAATTCTGATTGTAAGTGACGTAAAAAGTCTCAGCGCAAGTGATTTGAAATAACTGTGTGATTGTAACAACTTAGTACCGGTACTCAAGAGTCAGACTGAAACAATCTTATGTACAGGTACTCCAAAGTTTGATTTTAACAATTTTAATTGCCAGCACTCAAAAGGCAGATTATAACAATCTCAAGTACCGGTACTCGAAAGTCAGATTGTACCAACTTAAGGAGGCTACCTCAAAGCAAGCTCCGGTGTAGCCTTGTTCTATACTACTTGAGAACAACGCTACGGCTGCAAACCAATCACCCGATCGAGTTGTTGGGAAAGTGTTGTATGGGCAATATTTGCCGAACTAATTGACCATAACCAATAAAATAATTCGATTCTATGTCCACTTACTTTCCATCAAACACCTTGTTTATGAGTGACTGTCCATTTTTAGCTTTGCAAGAAGTCTAAACTCGGACGAGGGGGGTAAAACTGTCCACATCGCCGCTGTGTGTGTAGTGTTTGGCGCGCGGTGTTGTGGCGCGAAATCGGCGTTCGGCGATGTGGACAGTTTTACCCCCTCGTCCGAGTTTAGATGTCTTGCAAAGCTAAACGTCGACAGTCACTCTTAAACAAGGTGTTTTATGAAAGGTAAGCGGACATAGAATACAATTATTCTATTGGTTATGGTTAACGGGTTCGGCAAATGTTGCCCGTCCGGCACTTTCCCAACAACTTAATCTGGTGATTGGTTTTCAGTCGTAGCGTTGTTCTCACGTAGTATAGAACAAGGCTTCACCGGGGCTACCTCAAAGCCTGATTGTAATAACACAAGTGCTCGAAAGTCAGATTGTAATCCTAATCATCTCTACTCAAACTCAGGGTGTAAACATCTTCATATCGAACGATATATGGGCCCAGAACAATGCTGATAACCTTAAAAAATATCAAAATGTTACAATTTTGAGTACCGGTACTCAAAAGTCAGATTGTAACAATATTGAGTACTTAAATAATCTGATTTTATACAATTGTGAGTACTGGTAGCCAAACGTCAGATGCAACGTCAAATTATAAACTGCCGATACTTCAGGATCGGCATATCATGTCATGCGTTTGTGCAACATAATATGAAACACGAGTTATTGTATGAAATATATGCTCTCCAATAATATTTGTGTCAACAATGCTGTCACCTTGTTTTGAATAAATTCTTACCTATTGCATAAATTTAATCATAAAAGTTTTTGTTGTGGCTGTTAAAATTTGACAGCCGAGACTGTCATTTTGAACAGACGTTCGCTTATTAAATTTGGAATGAGAGAGAACTGAAATGATTTAAGGACTGGCGTCCATTTCACTTCGGCAAGTGTAGTAAATCTCACACACCTCCATTGGAGTTTTGGTTATAAGATTGTAATATATATTTGCTTGATTTCTGACGAGCATTGATACCTGACTGGGCGAGAAATGATTTGAGATTTATTTTAAAATATTTCTACAATAAGCTGGTCTCAAAAATATTAAAACAACCTTCTCAAATTTTGATAGGAAAAATATCTGAGCCAGTTTGATTGCCCGCCTCCCACATTCTCTCTGATTCGGGCGCAATGGCCTTATTTCTGCCAGTCTTATCACCATATTGGGTTTTTTTGTACGTGTTGGTGAATATTCGGGAATATAGTTTTCTAAAGATGTGCTCAACCGATTTACTAAATATTAAGTAATGCCGTTTTCAGTGGTTGTTGTTCTAAAAGCCATGAAGTTTAAAGCAAAGGAAGCCATGGGGCGTAATTTCGAGAGAGTGACGTTTATCATAAGGCTTGACCTGAAGCTATAGGATATAGTTGCCATAGAAATAGTTGGCCAATGATCGGGTGATCGTTATGACATATGGTATTTCCGGCGTACTTTTCCTGGGGCATCGACCAGGCATTGGCTTTCCTGGGGCATCGATCAGGCATTGGCCCCGACCGCCGTGGGGTGAGGCAGGTAATGTGGATAGGTCAAAGTAGCCTAGTCCGAAATTATTTCGGGGCTGAGAGAGAGAGAGAGAAAGAGAGAGAAATAATGCTGAGCTAAAGTGCCCAAACGAAGATGTGGAGCATCTGAGTGCTACCCAACTGATTGTAGTTCGTGGGAGATGGCTAAAGAACGATTTGATCATTATCAAGAAACATTAAGAGACAAGGAGGTGGTATTAAAAGTAGACTCCCTTTCTTCGCATACAGCCTCCACAGGAAAAGCCGCAACTTCTTTGTCCGCGAATTTCCATTCACAGATGAGACATTTGAGTAACGTTATCAACTTATTCACATTATGTACAGTACCAATTTCCATTTCTTAATTAGTGAGGTGGGTTGAACTGGGCACAATTCTTTCTTCTCTAATGATAAGATTGTTCTCACCCCCCTGCTCTCCTAGCCCTCACTTCCTGTCCCTTCCCCTTTCCTTCTTGGTTATTAAAGTCAGGTGCCACATGAACCGATTTTACAATCCATGATTCACTATTTTTTAAACTCTTTGCTTGTAGAAGAAATGATTTTTCCGTTGTTGTTTTTTAGGCTGATACGGAGTATTCTTGACCTTTCGCCCTGCTTTTCTCTGCGCCTTGTATAAGCTGTCTCATCCAATGCCCCCTTGGAGTCTAGTCTTCCTCTGTCAGTATTTTTGCAAAAATGCTTTCACCAGCTCATTGGCATGTTCTTCTCGCGCATCAGAATCTAAATTTTCAGTTTCTGGTAACCCTCTCTGGCGAGCATCGGATACACAATCATCTACTAGTTGGTCAATTGATTTTCCCCCATCTCTTAACTTCCCTTTAATAATCCCAATGTCCCTTTTCATGAAAGCAATCCCACATTCTGTGTTGTCCTACGTTAGCTCTGTTATTTCTTGTCTTATCCCTGAGTCTATTGTGGCTCTGAATACATATTTAACTTCTGGAATGGCATTTTTACATCCAAAGCAAAACAACGTCAGAGCAGAGCTATGCCATCTTGACTGTTTAAGGCATTGTAACATACTTCAGATAAATTCGCACATTTCAGGCAGCACTACTTGTTTCGGAAGTCGCAATACAACGCCTTACTCTCGTTTCCCAACAATCCTTTACAGCCAAATCAATTATTACATTCAGTATCGTCTACTTCATCCGATAATCTACTATCCGGCTTGTTGGTGATATTTGTTCACGTCGCCCGTGTTATGCCGTCATCTTGGATTTGTGACCGCCCAGAGGTCAACTTCGTCGAAATTAGCTTCCGCAATTGACGTCGACTTTATGAGAATTGTTACAGTAGGAAAAAAAAGAAATTTAAAAAAAGTACTCTAGATTTCAGGTCTCCGATTTGCTCTCCGATCTCCATCGCCTGAACTGTGATGGAACACAAAACATGACAATATTACTTGTCAGAAATAATAATAGCTGGTGAGGATTTCTATGATTTCATTGTAAGGGTGAGTGAGTGAGTGAGTGAGTGAGTGAATGAGTGAATATGATTTAACGTCGCTTTCAACTATATTTCAGTCATATCACGACGTTGGGTCCTATTCCTTTTCACACCCGGGAACCCCACATGTGCCTCAGTTAGTCGCCTCTTACGACAAGCTGTCTGAGGAGCTGAGGCCTACCCTTACCATGACCTGCGGTGTGATGTCATTGTATATATCATATTCGATACAAGCGACAGAGCCGACATTCAGTAAATAGCGATCTCGACCATAATCAAAATTGGAGCGATATGCAAGCGGTGGAAAAAATTGACGACATCTGACTACTAAAAAAGCAACCCTATGACTCTACAGGAAAGCTTCCTTTGGCACCTCACATTCAGTGCCGAGAATACGGTGGATTCTCGGACGTAGCCTCAGTATCTCAGCCCCGCTTTTATTGCTACTGTTCATGTGGTAACTATGAAGTATCCACGCGGCCCCCAGCACCGGCTTAAGCGGAATTAGATACGCTAGCTCGGGAGCTGTGATGACAGATCAGCTCAAATAAATAACTCATCTGATGTTAGAGGACGTCAGATGGAATAAACGTCTCAACATGGGGTAAACCTGGTAAATGCAAGAATAGCCAGAAAAACTAACCTGTGATGCCCGACGTCGTACGGCACTTTAAGGACCAAAACAAAAGCAGACATCAGTTGAAAAAATATATAACCACAAGCTAGTTTGTTGCAAGCGAATTATCAGGTAATACAGTCCACCTCTGAGACCGAAGCCAAATCGCTTGTAAATTGGTTCAGTGAAAATCATATGCAGGCCAACCGTGATTAATTTAGGATATGGTGATTGAAAAATGAACCCATGACCAGCTTTCCACTTTCAACTTTGAAAATACTAACGTAAATTTTACCGACTCAATAATCTGGGTGTAGAAATTGATCACATGTTTAATTTTGATAACCACATCTTTCAAATCTGTAAAAACACAAATAAATATATTGAAGCGTATTGAGATATATGTCATCCTAGAAGGCAGTAAAGCAATATATCAAGCTAACATTTTGTCCAACTTTAACGTTTGTCCGATGTTCTGACATTTCTGCAGCCAGGGAAACACCCAGAATATTCAGGGGCTACATATTAGGTGCTAATTATCAAATAGATTTCTGCCCACATCATTTACAAAGGACGCGGCTCATCCCTGTCGAAACTTATATTGAACGAAACAGGTCCACAGTACATGCACGACCTAGTTACACCATAAAATGATAAAACTGGAAAACGTCGAAAATGATGACAAATCAAGGTTTTTGGGACACTTGTATTATAACTTTTGACATGCAGCAAACAGTAACATGAAAATAAACATACAAGGAATCTAGTTGGGAGAAATACCACAACTTGGTCTGAAAAAGATCGGATTTTCGAATATCTGGATCGCCTCAAACACAAGTACATGACTTATATAGTCTGACAAACAATATACATAAAACATATATCAAAACATCACAAAAAATTTCTAATCCCTTTGCCGTAAACTTCTAAAATCCTAAACTTCCCTAACATCAAATATTTCTAGTTTATAAGTTAAGAATCATTTTCTGCTGATTTCAATATTTTACCTACATAACAACATTAAAGACAGCCAGTATAGATGTACGGTTTCGTGTTCGAAGCTGCAAAGGTTTGAAATAGCTTACCAGAGACCTCTAGACTGGCCGCTGCCTTCAATACGAGTAAATCTATGTTGAAATCAAGAAGGGGTGATAATGCAAACGCGAGCTTCGCGAGTTAATCTGTTCTGTTATATAAATATGGTGCTCTTAATATTATGAAATCATGTTACCATTTTCTCCTGACCCACTGGAGCTTTCATTTACAGATGTTTTAATCCCTCGTCGGTAGGGAAATCTTTTCGGAGCTTATGTTGTATGTCACGTTGTATGTACCAGATGACACTTAATAAAAAGTTTACTATACCATATCGTACCATACCGGTCAGAATTTCCAATCATACCGACAAGACATTGTGATGTCTCCTTCGTCAAATCCGTATCATTGGCCAGTATTCTTGTTTCCAAATAAATTTCTCAGCTGTTTTCTAGAGTATTGTGTATCCCAGTCACGTGTCCGTATTAATACGCCAGGAGTTGTTTTGTTATTCAACTCTCTGTAATCCATATACAGAAACGGCCGGAGATCAATTATTCTCACATACATGTACACACAAAATTTAAATACCTGACTAATAACAGTACTAGTTTATGACGGATTGTCTTGAAATGAGCAGCAAAGCTTTTTTCTGAATATCAGAACCGAACGTTTCTCTTCCGCGGGATAAATCTATGAACAAGTAAATTACAGGCTACGCAACCTTGTGTTGTTACGTGAATTGATTGCACCTTGTTGACTTATGAAATTGTAATTCTTACGGGGTTTATATCCGTTGGGAAATCGAACCAGCTATCTTCGAAGTGAGATACCGAATCGCCAGCAATAAATACCTATGCTCTAGAGAAATCGGTATAACTCAGCGCTTCCTCGGAGCCTAATTGGCGTATATTATTAGGAGCCTAATTGGCGTATACTATCTTCTTCGCTCGGTGAATGGAGGCTTCTTTCGGAATCTAGATATGAAAACTAAATGTGTAGCATGACACAACACCTGACACTATGGATTCTTAGAACCTATGATGACCTTAACCAATATTAGTCTGTTCAAAAGATGGACTAGCATGGCTAACATTCCGTAGCGGAATAGTACTGCTGGTGCATGGATAGGCATACAGTGGTATGTCGTTAAGATTTGACAAAAAAAGATGGACAATTCCTTTAATAGCTTTTCTTACGGTACTGTGCACTGAATATTAATCTTGATAGAGAGTATTTAGAGTATCTAATTGTTCAAATTAATCAGAATGGCATTAACCGCACCCCCCCCCCCCACCGGTATAAAATATTTAAAATGAAAAAACATCTCTTCATGAAAATGTTTTCAATCAGGAAAAACGGGACTTCAATGTGGCTTGAAAATAATACAGTAGAAAATCAATAGTATTCCTTGAGATAATGATGGACTAGGAACATTTCTCTGTTGTCGGTGTATATATCATTTAATACTAACGGTAGATCCGATCGTCCATGAAGGATTTTCGCGACTATAACCGAACGACAATATTAGAACCAAGCTACAAGCAGATATCTAATGAAACCTTTCCAACAGAATTTCATATCTTCTTATCGATATGTCACGAGGTGTTTTGTTATTTAACTCCCTGTAATCCATACAGGAGCAGAGATTGCTTTTGCTTACATACATGTAGACACAATAATTGGGCGTCTGACTGATAACAATTTTATGACGAAAATTCCTTTTTACCTCCGTCGATCAGACGGAGGTCTAGGAATGCAACGTGAAATCTCCCGCCAAATAATTGTCATATGGGGAACCCACGATTCATGTGATTTCCAATAGGGTTTACTATGGGTCCCGACGAAATTTGGACAAAAACGAAATAATGGGGAACCCTCATTGCAATGCATTTCAATGGGCCTTGCTTCTGTAGTCGGGTTCCACTCCCATTATGCTTCACGAGTTACACGTAATGTTGGCCGCTTCCATCGGGAGACATGGCGGCTCCCTAGCTTGTAGAGATGGACAATGCGATCAAAGAAATGTCTACATTCCACATGTAGGCCTACATTATTGAGATTTTTGACTGATAGCGTGGATGGAACCTTTCTCAAATATATATATATTTTTATTTTTATTTTTTTTTTAGTTTTAAGCCCTGGGCATACCACTGGGCATTTATTTGCCATACGATCACATTTCACATGCTTTGTTCAACCCCCGTGATCTGGAGCCAAACAGACACTATCACTAGATGAAAGAAGGATATACGTCTCAGGTTTTACCGATGCCAAATGACTTGAACAGAAGACAATTAGACAAAAAGAAAATCAATAAATATATCAATAAATAATAAATTACATAGAAAATTTTCTTGTCTTTGCAAGGGGGACATCAGACACACTGACAACACAGACCATTTATTCAAATTTCGCCTTCCATTGGGGAGACAGAAATATTCCTCAAACACAGTATACGTACTCTCTTTTGTGATCTAATTTTCATATTTCACAGGGCTGTTCTCATTTCATACTTGGGCAAATTCTTGTAACATGGTCAGGTCCCACTTCTATGAAGTACACATATGAAAGGTGCAAACTGGTATAATGGATTTCATCTTGTTGTGTATGACGAAAGAATGAAATATAATGAAGGCCATAAACATTTTCAATGAAGTGAGTTTTGATATTAAATATGTATACAATTGATTCCAACCTGCAGGTCATGGATTCAGCATTTCTGATATCAAATACAACAGGACTGTTACACAATGTATGTACTGGGTGAGATGGAAAAACCAAAACAGACTATTGATTGGTTCAGCTGTGTCAGAAAGGTGTGGAATGACAGAGGTGGTAAAAATCTGTCAGTGATTGGCCGCAACCCCCCCCCCTCCCCGCCCCCCACCCAATGGATATCAGCTGATTTCTCAGGAAATAAACATTACACAACATGTAATGACCACCGGCAGAGTGATACATGTGTCAATCGGTCAGACATTTCCAAGCATGCCCAGTTCTAATTTAACCAACCATGCCGGACTTCATTCCTTCTCTCAGAATAATTGGATCTAACTTTTACAAAACCTGCAGCTCCCAATAGCTCCTGGATCTAGAACACATAAATGAAGGGATCTAGTTTATCGGTGCTATGGCAAAAATATCATGTAGAATGGGATTGTGTGGATAATATCAGATTCATGGAAGTCTTGCAGTATGCTCCACAAATATCACCAAAGGTCATAAAACATTCTGCTCTGCACCAGTGTTGATCTATACTTGTTTTTGTTTTTTTTTTTGTTTTTTTACAAAATTATCTCCCTTGACCAGGTAAGGACTTCAGTTTCTAAAATGATTTAGCTTCTAGAAACAAAGACATCTTTTCCTGAGTAGAGGAAAAAACCGAACATATTTTGATTATTTTATTCAAATTTCAATTCCACTTCTGGTATATGTACATGTATAAAATACATACAGAATGAACTGCATACAGAATAACACAAAGAACAGGTATATATGTATCTCATTACATTCTTAGCCAAAGATCAATACCTGGGTGATATTACAACAATACCATGGTGTTATATATTGATATGATTGGCTTAACTTTAGCTACTGAAGATATTTCTAATTTGAGGGCAATGGGCAATCATACTAAATTTATTTCATAACTTCATTTATTTTCACAATAAGCAACATAATCGAGATTAGCAAGTGAAGTTTTACAACATAATATAATAGGCATCATGGGTCTCCTTCAGTTTAGTGTAGACATATATACCCTTGAGTATCTGTTACCATGATTCAGTCATAATATTATCTGTATTATATTGATGTCGACAAAGAATAAACATAATTATTAAATAACTATCTATGATATGAACACAATACAAGGAAATCGGCCTGCTTCATATGGCCACCAAATCGGGCCAATGTGAGGAAGGCGGGCCAATACGGGAAAGCTAGTCCAATACGGGAAAACAGGGCCAATATGGCCCGGGCCAATATGACTTTCAACATGGCGATGTTGAGGCTGAATGATCCTGGATTCGTGATCTCCGAATGATGTCACTGTATTCTCATACTTTGAACGGATATTCAGTACTGTCTGTGATAATTTTCGATAGACCTATACGAATCGATACACAAACCTTGAAATCAAATGTAGTGAGTCATACTGAAATAGACTACATAGTGCCGCGAGCGTGACATCGACTCGCCAAGCACATCGCAGAGGACAAAACAGTGAACCAACACTTACAACAGTGCACCGATGAACGAAGCTATGACTACAGTGATATTTTATGACAGAAGATGATGCCATATTTGCAGCTAGAAGAGCTAATCACGTGTAGATGGACACGATAGAAATTAGATGTGAACGAACCGCCTGGACGATGATGTTGAAAACTAGGGTCTCCATAGGTCTTCGATTCCCAAATCCGGACTGGATTTGGATCAATTCACCATATTTCAAGGTTGTATTTTGCTGCATCATTCTCATAAAATTAGTATATTACTTTCATGATATATATTGTATGATTAAAATTTCATCTGCTTCTATCTTCTATGTTGAAGAACCCCGCCCAGATTGAAGATGATCGCCCTCTTCACCGTCCCGATTATCGCCGTCAATTATCGTTACTGTAGAGGGAATCTACTTTCCGACTATATATATAGTGGTACATCGAAACCACATTAATCGTGGTAAATAAGGCTACTGCCAAGGAAGAAATATATATCCTGATTTGGGGGAGTCGCTGTACTAAAATATTCCTTGATAATCGATGAAAAAAAGGTTGTTGAATTGGTGAGTTATTTAATAAAAATGTCATTAACCAAGTGTTTTCATATTGGCCTGGTAAAAGGTCCGCGGTCAGCCGTATTGGCCCTCGGACTGTGGTCTCGTGCCAATACGGCAGACCTCGGACCTATAACAAGGCCAATATGAAAACACTTGGTTAATAACATAATATTATTTGATAGTATTATTAATTGTATGTTGTTTATGATTAACATTAACTTTTTATTCGCTGGAATCCAGCCATTTGTTCCATATGGGCAATATTCTCATCAGTCATCACCATTCAATATGAATGTGATACATGTACAAGTTCATGGTAATTGATACATTATGGTGAAGGTGACCTGTAACACCAGTATACAAAATTATTCCTAGCGCATTGAATCCTCATCACATGATGCTGAGACAGATCAGAACGGAGTGTCGGTAAAATCAGGTGTGTTTTGTAGAGGATTCTGTCAATGAGGATGCTATACTGTACACATACAAAAGATGAAGTGTTGATGTGTAGGGCCTATAGCACAAAATCACAAGCAAGTTGGTAAAACTAGGCACACAGGGTCTCATTTCTGCCGCTAACGTGTTGATTTGGGTTGGGGCGTCCTCTCAGGGGGAGGTGGGGGTGGGAAGGAGCCTAATGTCTCAAGCAGTATTCCAGGTTTTCCATCAATATACTCTATTCCATACCCCAATATTTCAAGCACGTGAAATCAGACAAAAATTATTTGCGGGGAATGTGACTTCCACATCCCTAGCTGGACATGCTAGTGGGGAACCCTCAATCCCAGGTTAATTACCATTGGTGAAGTTAACGTCCAACAAATGCAAAATTGAGCTTGGCATCCGGCCCTATGTTATTCAGTGATGTATTCCCCTACGGACCCTGTTGCCTCGACGGAAGTCTTTGCGCTCATCCAGCGCTTGTTGTTTTTCAGAACCGAACGGTTCAGCTTCAGTGCAGTACAAATGTGTACATATTATGGAATTTTCGGTCTTCAAGACAAGGGCTTGTGCGCGATCTTGAGACGTTGTAACGCAAAATCTTCTGTCGACTCAGGTGATGGTCTCCATAAAACCTAGATAATAGATTCCAGTTCCGGCTTCGAGATTTCTTGAAGTCTTGATAGCCTCCTTAAATTAGACAGGATACAGCAAAGACGGAGTCCATGTCTGCTGAATATTAAACCGATTTATTATAAATCCATTCCACCTAACTAAGGAATAATCGGCGGTACTTGGCAGGCAGACCAACACAGCTTCACTAACATCAGACCATTTTGCAAATGTCTTTCAAAACTGGGAACTAGTACATCTATCATCGAGACGATGTTTGAATTAGCCTGCCTGATACGCACCGGTCATCCCTCTTTATACACTGCTACATTACAGGGTCAAGTTAACTCACAACTAAATCCTCAAACTTTCGACAAAGTTCAGACAAGCTGCTCAGCTGTATGTCTCATTATCCAAACACGCACATCAAATTCAGGAGAACTCAGTACACTTCCAGTGCGGTTACATAATCATGCAATGTTAAATCATACAAATTGAAACTTGCATAACTGTTTCTCACAAATAGCTGTGTTCGCGAATGTTCACAATAACTGACCTAAAGGGTCAGGAAACAGAATTTCGGAAATAGTTCTGTCAAAACACATCACAATATATTTAAGGTTGCATGCATACGGATTATATAAAATTGGTAAATGAAAAGTCGAACTCCACGCAATTATATGGTGGCTAAGAAGTCTACCTTTACGTGAAAGTATGGTGGCTAAGAAATCACTATTTCACAATATGTAAATCACAGGTTTTAAATACCTTGTGTTGTTGCGTGCATTGATGGCACCTTTTTGACTTTTGAATAGTAAATGCTTTGTATATGTATTTGTCTTTTGTTTCAGAAAACCTTTAAACTACACTTTCTTAAATTATATTAATGTTATTTAGAAAATGAACTGATATTAATATCAATCGCGTTTGACTCTTTCTTAGTGAGTCAGAGACATTAATGCTGAAAGGGAGGTCATTGTTGCGTAATCGAACCCACGATCTCCGGAGTGAGACACCAAATCGCCAGAAGTAGACAGGTGTTCTAGCTCACTTCGAAAAAAATGAACTCCGCTTATCGCAATCAAGTTAACGTACATTCTGTTTTCCTCAGATAGTAGAACCGGCAGATTTTTTCGAAATATCTATTCGTACAATTCAACGACACTACGAACTCATGATACTGAACTACTTGACCTGGACCTATATACTCTTTTTCAAAAGATGGTTTAGCATAGGAATCACAATAAAAATAAATAATAGTTCGGGTAGGTGTACAGTTCATAGAATATATCATTCAAAACATGTAATGTGATACAAAACGATGCTCACATTAAAGTTTGTTCTCGTTAAGCCATTCTATGTAGAACGAATACATACAGGGTTATTTGTTTAACTAGCTCGAAAGATGTTTAAGCATCCAATACCTTCTTTCGCACATATCATGAGAGTATATATTTTAACTTACTATGACGGGGAAATAGGCGATGATCGCGCATAATATATGGTAAACGATGTATTATATGCTGCTTACATATAAACCATATTGATACAAAGGTTCACACGGAGCCAACGCCGTGTTTCTATAAAAGCAAAGACGATTTACCATATTTATTATCTTCTCTATTTAATATCAAACGTTGATTTCCAGCACATTCTACTCGTGTTACTAAGTAATTGTGAGCAAACTCTAATATGGATATCACAACCGAATTTACCCCTACCGATAATTATTAAATGGTTGTCATTAAAAATATATTGTGCATGCCTCGCTGCCCGATAACCACGATGATGCTTCATTACAGTTGATAGAGGTAGCCCAGTTTGTAACGAACGACATACACTAGATGTTTATTGAACTGAATTAGTACTCGATATTTAAATTCAGATTTGAATAATGAAAGTTGAAGCGAGGGTCGAATCTACGGGAATAATTTCCATCAACGACAGTTTTCTCCCACCATCCATGTTCTGACGTGAACAAGCGGAAGGTCCTGCGATCGATCCCGGGCCGAATCGTATAAAAGACTTAACAATGGAACTTTCTGCTTCTTCTCTTGGTATTAAGAGGGCTTTACCGTCGAGATAGGACTGGAAACAATGCTGAAAGTGGCCTTAAATCCTACTCAATCACTCCTCTTCTGAATTTCAATCTGAACCATTCACAGATTTGAGAGGATGATCGTTACGAAAAAACTGCCCAAATAATGACAATATTCTGGTTCATTATCGGTTTTGTTGGTACACCTGCTTACTATGATTAACGGTAATGTGATTTATGGACAATGCAAGTAAGGAGTGAATATGCAAACCATGGTGGTAGTAGCTCCCAAGACAAACATTGGAACGCCACCGAACTGTCAACGAAATGGTAGAAATATAGACGGACAGCTCCAGGATAGAAGGAAAATAATAGAGATAGAATTCAGCATTCGTAACATACAGGAAAATAAACCAGTTTAATACAATTATAATATTGCACAGCAGAATGAACGGAATCAACACGATGCAGAGAAACATGATAACTTTGTTCGGCCAGTGGGGGAGAGAGAGGGAGAGAGAGAGAGAGAGAGAGAGAGAGAATTAAGGTTTAACGTCGCGTTCAGCAACATTTCAGCTATCGGCCAATGGGACCTGCATATGTCATATACATATCTCGCCTAGTAGAATTTGCTAGATCCTGTGTTAAAAGTGACGATATTAATCAACGTCACAAAACATTGTTGCAGAAACTCATTAAACAGGGCTATACCACCAAGCGCCTCCACTCAAATTTTCTCAAATTTGGCGATACATATCGCATGCTGATAGCAAAATACGAGTGCACCGTGCAAGATCTATGGCCTTACGTTTCGTAACTTGTGTCTAATTCCGCTTAACCCTGGGATAAGGGCCGTATGAACCCATTTACTTCAAGATCATCATGGCGTTCATATGAACAGACACAATCAAAGCGTGACTGAGATACGTCATTCTCTAGATTTAAAAGGAAATCATATCGATTTGATATTTTTGGAACATTGAAAACTGTTGACCGCTTCTCTCTTGCAGGAAACAAGCCTATGTTCATGTATAGTATGAGATTGGGTTTTTTTTTTTTGGTTTTTTTTTTTGCTAATGCTGTTATATGAAATTAAAGTGTTTGGATAATGGACAAGGAGATTCTTCATTGGACGATGCATGATTACTGAATGACGGACCAGACGCTTGTAATCATTTGGCCTACCGTGGACCCTCTCCAGAATAGATCAGCTATGTAATCCGGTCAATAATCGCAAATCTCATATAACATCATCATCATCAGACTCGCATCAGGCATACAAGTTAGACGCTAAGATACAACCATTCTGGTGCAGGCCAATTACTCTTGTTGCACGAGGATTGCCCCAATTTTTACTTTGCGTAAAACGTCCAGCTACAATTGTTCCTGTGAACGATACTGTCAAACGTTGCAGGCGGAAATAAACACGAGCGTCAGATTGGACATTCAATAGGCACCCCCGCTCATACTAGATTTGCGCGCCGATAATCGGAATATCATATTCATAAGACACTTCTTATGTTGCGTTTAACTTTAAGCATCAAAATCAGACCATGCATAACTGAAAATAATATATAGATATAAGACAGTTGTGTGCAAGAGAGAAACAGTTGGAGGGATTGGGAAAAAAGCAACATTGTAGAGCAATACTTTCACATAACATATAATAGTATTATTCACGAGGGCAACTGCCATTCAGGGTTTCGAGATATATATATATCTATATATTATTACCTGCTAGGGAATATTTAATACCGTCTTCAGATATGTCAAACATACTTAGGACATGTTTATGAAACTATATCCTTCTGTATATCTTCTGTATTATCAAATGTGTGCATTTTCTCCCTTGTGTGTGATCTAAACAAACATGACCTGGGTACGCACGTATATTTGTGCATACATTTTGTGGTTAATTCTATCACCGTGTCATCGAAATGGTATCATGGAAAGAGTCGATGTTAGCAGTATGGTAATGCCATCCACTCAGCCAAGAACATATTCATGACATCGGGGAATTTCTGTTGAAATACTGGTAACTAGCTGTTCATCCATAAGTATCCGTTCGAATGCTGTAGCCTGGAAGAGGTTAAATCTAACAGCTAGGATTCAGAAAGGACATGATAGCAGAGGGTACAGCTAGTGTTAACTGACGCAGGTAAGTTGTCTATATTTGTAAGGGGCTAATTGATCCTTTCTTTGATTTATCCTAATCGATGCTCTACTAAAAGAACCTATAAGAGATTATTACTTATTTTTATCAATCATTAGTTTAATCATCACTGTTGTGTTATACATGTATACAAGTAAACTCAAATAGGTCTAAATTGATGAGAGATGTATGTATCTGACCCGATGTCCCCATGTCTGGATAATATATCACTTCCAAAATAATGTTCTTTTGTTGAGATGTTTTTGTGCAGACGCGATACTATCACACGGTGACATGGCTGATTGATTGTTAGATCAATATATATGATGTTATCCCAATTTAAATGTTTGTCTTTTCATAAAATGAGCCTTCATTTTCAAACGTTTCTATTCAATTTATAACTTTGCCGAGTAGAACAACCCTTCAACAAAATAGCAGTTGCTCATTTTTTAACTTTGTTCTAGATCTTTTCTGTGGAATGTTATGTTTTTTTAATTGAACAAAATTGGATAATATGCGAAGGTCACAGTTTCAGATATCCCAGCAACCAGCTATAAGCTATATAGCGACGATCCAACACAGTACTTTGAAAACTGAAGCACAGCTATTTTCTTTACCTATAGTTCGAAAGAACCTTGCGAAATTTCGAATGCTGAATAGTTTTTCACGAATTTTTTTAATGAAATTAGAGCGATAAACAGATACGAGCCTATTAACTGATAGTGATGGCCTAGCAGTGTTTGTGTCACACAATCGTGAAGTACCAGCTGAAATAGGTCTCCACTCAATCAGGAGAAAGAATCCGCCTGTCCAAATTTCTTTAAGGATTCTCTTCCTCAACCAACCACCATCAAGCAATAACAACGTTCGATAGAAAGCGCGGCTTAGCGTGTAATCTTTTGGCATTAGCCAATCGACGCTTCTGTTGCGATGATACTTAGCAGTTTCAAGACTACTGTTACGATGACACTTAGCAGTCTGTATACAGTGATATACAGACTGTCCAGGAGTCTAGCACAATATCGTTTTCTATCTCAAAATCTGTCGACTTTCGTGACAACGTGATCAACCAGTAGTTGGCGCGTTGACCTTTGAGCATAGTTATCTCTCCCGGTTTGACTTACTTAACCGAAGGTCAAAGCGCCAACATTTGCACTTTCTCTTCTCGTTAATGTCTGGTAATCTCCGGAGGGCCTTTGGCCCCGGTGGCCGCCATAGTTCCGGTCACGTGGCCTTCACTGTATTCCTTCGTGGTGAGGCGATCCCACGCGGCGATGAACAGGTCATTAATTCCGTCCCCAGTCTCTTTCATGTTAATTTACGCCCCAGTCACTTGTGTGACGTCACTTCCGGTTAACCTTTGTCCTTTTCTGACGTTACTTCAATGGAGCTATACCTTTTGACCCAACGGACTAGCCAGCGAAAACATTCCGGCGAGAAAAGAACCCAACCCACGTACGTTAAAGTACACAAATTCACACAAAGACAGTTATGAGATAAATTTTAAAGTACAAAAATTCACACAAAGACAGTTATGAGATAAATTTTAAAGTACAAAAATTCACACAAAGACAGTTATGAGATAAATTTCTTTTATACTCATAAGAGAGAATACCCGTTTAACACGTACTAAAGAGTTATATTCCCTTATTACACAATATATAGCGCGGCCATTGGTACCGTATTGTAATAACTCATATTCTAGGTCGAAGCGCCTGGCCTCAGGCTTCCGCTCCAGACTAGTGTGTGAAGGAGAGTAGGGCTCCAATTTGAAGCATAGATCGTCGTCTCTACAGTCTTACTATGAACAAACAGCGATTATTGCCTGTGTGTATACCTTGACGTACGGTTTGAACGGATATTTTACGTTAATCACAAACTTATATATCTATATACATATTGTTGTAACATCTAACTATCTGCACCAATGGATCTTAGTCAATGCTAAGTAATCCTTAAATTGTTACGACATATCTGTGTATCGTACAATGCGTATCAATAAAATAGTTATTATTCATAATAAGCTGTTCAAACAAATGTTGTCTTAGTTTCACCCTCTGTTTAAATGCTTTCTCGTAGTTTATGTTTTCTGACCTTTGAAGATCAATACAGGTCTTCAGGATTTTCTCATGAATAGGGTCTTTCTCCAAAGCTTTTATACCTAGCAACGTATCAAGGTGCAACTGACGTAGTGTCATCATCGGCATGTAATCGACGAATTCCTAGTGCGCAGCCTCTGCCTCTGTATGTCCATTCGCTACATACCATTCGGTCTTGCTAACAATGCCTTCGTTGTGTTTCATACATGAAGGTGTACCGAACAAGGCTTTTCACACTTCATGTTTCACAGTATGGGACACTTAAGTCATCGAGTCATCCCTTCCCTTATATGTGTTGTAATCAAAATTCTGAGGTCGCTCTACCATTCCATTCTTCGATATTTGACCTCGACCCTGTTGTGACTTAGCCTGTTTATACTAAGTTGGGGAGCCTTGTGTATAGCCCGTCTCCACCTTGTCCAGCCTTTACAATCTTATCCGGTTTACGACTTTTTGGTGTACCACTCTCTAATACATTTGTCTTCAGCCTTTGACGTTCGGTCGTGATTCAAGTCAATTACTAATGAGCCCACCTGGAGCCTAATGGCACCTGCATGTAATTGGTGTGCAGGTGCTAACACCCGCACCACCATTCTATGAGCGTCGAAACCTATATAAGTGGACCGTCAAATCATGGAGTACATTCACAAAGAAATTTTACACGTCTCATGAGCAAACCATGCCTTATGCATGTGCCATAGCACAGTCTATAGATGAACATCTGCCTGATGGGAAGACTATCGATTCACCTTTGCACTATCCCTTTACCATGACGGTCAGTGGTTCGACAGGTTGTGGAAAGACGTCTTGGGTATTGAAATGTTTGGAAAGGGCAAAGATTCAACTCTCTCTAGAGGGTGAAACTAAGGCAACAATTTGAATATGAATGAATACTATTTTATTGATACGCAGTGTACGATACACAGATATGTAACAATTTAAGGATTAGCATTGACTAAGATCCATTGGTGCAGATAGTTAGATGATACGGTAATATGTATATAGATATATAAGTTTGTGATTAGCGTAAAATATCCGATCAAACCATACACCAAGGTATACACGCCGACAGTCAGAACATAGCACTTGATATCAAAGGGCAATAATCGCTGTTCGTTCATAGTGAGACTGTAGAGACGATGATCTATTCTACAAAATTTATCTCTACTCTCCTTCCCACACTAAGCTGGGAGCGGAAGCCTCATGCCAGGCGCTTCGACCTAGAGTCTGTACTTGTATTACAATACGTTACCAATGGCTGAGCTACATATTTCGTAATAAGGGATATAACTCTTGTAAAAACGTGTTAAAGGGGTATTCTCTTTTATCAGAATAAAAATATATATTTCATAGCTGTCTTTGTGTGAATTTTTTATATTATAAAGTCCGTTTGATGGGTTCTTTTCTCCGGTTCGCTGAATCCTCTCGCTCGCTAGTCCGTTACGCCGAGCGGAATAATCCTAGTGAAGTGACGTCAGAAAAGGACAAAGGTCAACCGGAAGTGACGTCACCCAAGTGACTGGGTGTAAATTAACATTGAAGAGACTGGGGACAGAAGTGACCTGATCACCGCCGCGCAGGACCGCCTCACCTAGGAGGAATACCAAGAAGGTCATGTGACCAGAACTTTTGCAGCAACGGACGGCTTAAGGCGCCCCGGAGATTACCGGAGATTAAGGCGAAGAGAAAGCAAGCGTCAAGTTGGCGCGTTGACCTTTTAAGCTTTCTTTACTATTTTGGGTCATCATGCTGGTCAAAACTTTTGCCCGGGAAAGGATCGAACCATAGAGTTCTGCTCATTGAGCGACGTCGAGTAGCACGTCAAACATGGGTCGTATTTCTTGTAAGTTGTTTGAGAAGGTAACGGTGTGAGAAGATATGAATATTCATGAGGGTGCTCCGAATATTCTTGCAACGATGCAACGATTTGAATGCAGACCCATGCACTAAATAACAGTAAATATGTCGTCTTGATGACATCCATCATTTATACCTAATAAACTTACACCTAAACCATTCTTGGCATAGCTACAAGTCTATTGTCCATATCACGCACGACATGGAGAGGTCATGTATCCACATGAATGTCAATATACCGACAAGCATAATGAAATCTTTCGGCCCTGGAAGAGGTTAACATAGACTGATCAAGATTTGATCTTATATATCTCACAGCTACTTCCTTCTCGTTGATACAGAAGCTACAGTTCAGACGAAGGCAAGATGGATTTCGAGGACTTCTTGTCCAGAATTGGTGGCCTGGGACCATTCCAAAGAAGGTCTGGCCTCCTCCTTAGTCTAATTGATATGCTATCCGCCTTCCAAACTTTGGCTATCCTCTTCACGGCGGCTACACCGGATCACTTCTGTAAGGTGGCTGAATCTTGGCCAGATTCCTCCATGTTTGGCGATGACGGAGAAGCTATGGTCAACAGGACAAACGGCAGCACCATACAACTGTCTACGTGCTCTGTGGACATAACGTCAGCTGTTGGAGATCAAAATAAGACCCAAAGTCTACCGTGTACGGTCTGGGAATACGACAAAACCTGGTACGACTTCACCATTGTTAATCAGGTATGATGACTGGTTCTGTTAGTATTACCCTACATGCAGGAAATAGTTATAGACGAAAATTAGAAGGTGAAAAGGTTTCAAATCTAAACTTCGTTCGGTAACTTTTGTGTATATTCAAGGTCAGAATTTGATATATCTATTTCGCACGACATTATTAGTATTTTATTTTATTTGTTGGATCCTGTTCTATTTCGTATGTAACCAATGGTAATTTTGACCAATATATAAATGCTCATAATACGAAATATTTTTTGTTTTGAAAAGACATATATCGCCGAAACCGGGTAACAATATATGGTTTTTGCTCACATTTTATACATTTGTATGGTGTTTTTTCTTATTATATCCAAATAAAAGTCAATGAAGAAATGTCCAGAATAGTATCTGCCTGTTTGGAGTTGGTGCTGATGCCTGATGACGCGGAAAGTCTTTATGACGACGTTTTGCTACCGAATGTCAAATGTTTTTCTTCGTCCAGTGGAATCTGATATGTGATCAAGAATGGCTGGTGGCCACAGCCGGATCTTTGTACATGGTCGGATATTTGGTGGGATCCTTCGCCTTCGGAATCATATCCGATAAGTAAGTTTGAATTTCTAGACTAGCTATAGATAACATTTTGCCCATTTCGGTAAATTAATATGTAGTCATAGTAGTAATCAGATATTTCCACAGAAACAATCCATTGTATTCAAACTGAGTAGCCTAATAATTGCTAAGCCCAAAACGTTTTGTTTCAGGTTTGGTCGTAAGATGCCTTTCCTCTTGGCAACATTTGCCCAGCTTGTGGTTGGTGTGGCTACAGCCTTCTCTCCTAATTACACGGTGTTCGTGGTATTCAGGGTGATTAATGGTATTGTTTCAATCGGACAGTTGATCACCGGCTTTGTCTTGTGTAAGTGTGAACGGAGGTATTATTTATTCCAATGCATTTGATTCTCTGACTTTCTCGAAATAGGTGTCTGCTTTTGGACGTAATGTGACTTGTAATCTACCACTGCAATCATTTTTGATTAACACAAATGTTTCCTCAATGTATGACGATATAATCCCCAATTCGACCAAATGCTTCGGACAGTTTGATTTCGCATAGCCAGCTAACACATCTCTGCGTTTACTACAGAACCTATATGTACCGTCAGAGTATCCAACAATCTTATCTGTAACTGCCCGAGTGGTGGAAGCCCGCAAATCTTCGCGCACTGGGAGAGGTTGATAGTTTAATGAGGGTTGTTTGAGGGTTGTATGAGCTTTGATCTTGGACCCGGGATAGGGGATACGAAATGTACAGATGACAGCTTGGAGTGACTGCAGAACAGTTAAAGCGACGTCATCGGCGACGTCAACAGTAGCAGAGAAAGCGCGGATAAATGGCATATGCGCATTTAGGGGGAGCGCAGGGGTGTGCTTGGAAAATATAAGGGTCATACGTGGTCCTAATGTGGCGTGCAGGGTGTCGTTTTGAAGCGTTCGGGGTGTAGAGTCCGACTGGCGTACTTTTTACCGAAAGCGACGTCATGCTGCGAAGCCGAGGAGTACTAGAGAGAAACATGGCGTTTTGGGTACGCACCATAATGTCAGTCAGAAATTGTTTAATGAACGACGGCTGAATATTGAATGTCGGACTAGATGCTTGTATTGGAGAAGATTGTACAAGTAAACATCGTGGTGGTTGACAGAATATCTGCTGAAACGTGCTAGAACGCTCGCTTTATAGTGCTAGCTGGAGTACAACCGGTTCAAACCGGTTCAATCCATTTTAATGTGTGTTCCATGACCCTCGGAATTTCTCTTGCTGACGACTTCCTCTAGGGAATTGCCGTTGGTTCTGGTATAACCGGCTCAAACTGGTTTGAACCAGCTCATACCCGTTTGTACGCCATGAATCCATTGGATAGGAATGGAAGATAGTCGGATGAGTTCCTCGACGCTGGGATCAATCTCGATAGGCTCCTCACCACGAGGAGGTAGATCAACCTTCATGGGCTGCTCGACTCGGGTATAGACTTCCATGCCTGCGGAATCGATGGATCGCAACGGTGGTCAGATTGATGAAAGTCGGCGGATGACACATTGATGGTGGCTCAATTCACTAGGATGTTTGAACACTCGGTGTAAATTATCCGGGCGAGTAAATGTGTCCCAGTAAATCGTACAGGTGAACATCGTGTTAGAGTGTCTACTGAAACGGACCAGAACACTAGCTTTTATAGAGCTATTTTAACAGAACCCAAATTTTGGAAAATGAAAAAGTTTGTGGACATTCCCCTTGTTCAACCAGGAGACCAACGTGCTTCCAACAATCTTGTATCTGTGATTGATCGCTTTGACCAGATGGGTGAGGATGACCACCAGGTCTGCGCATATATAAAACAAAGAGTACTGTCTATGCTACTGCTGACGCCTTGTAAGGCTTGACTGTTCCAGTACTCTGTGCCTTCGCCCATAAAACCGTCAGGTCTGGATGAACCATTGGCATGCCGTACGGATCAAAGCATTCGCCCTGGTTTTCTGTCAATACTGGGCAACCCATTGTTTGCCGGGTCGATCCATCAAGCCTGTGTTGAGAACGTATGCGTCAGGGTAAACTTGGTCTAGCCGGAACACATCTCGGGCAAACGCCCCATGAAAGATCAGGCGTGTAAATGGGTCGCCCTCGAGCACGTTAGCGATATGGTCTGTGTCTTGTTAGGTGGAAAAGTGACACAGGACTTTGCTCGTCTTACCCACTTGAATGTCATCGAATTCGGCGAAGCAAATCAAATTGATGGAGTAGAACAACGTGTACAGGTTCTGGTACCTCCGGATGAACGTACTCCCTCCAAAGTAGGGTTTTAGGGCAGTGACCGGGACCTGATGCCTGTCCGCATGCATGGTCTCAAAATTGATGTTGAAATGTTTAAGTATAACGGGTTCTTTGAATATGCCCTTTGAAAAAGGTATTCTCCACACAGATCAGTTCACCTAAGAATACAATTTCTTGGTTGGCACTCATATTGCCGGTCGGCAGAGAGAACACTTTGGTTTGCACACGTCGGAAGGGGTATTCGGCGGATTTTTTCTCCAAGGGTTTGAGGTGACTACACGCGGACCTGTTCATGCAAGAGCTTTACCTCTTGTCCATGGTACTCATCAAACTTCGAACTTCGCATGATCGGTGGTCATTACCTTCGCATGACAAGCGACGTAGAAGGGCGCGCGGCAGACTAGAAGATCATCATCCAAAGCTCAGTGCTGTATGTCTCTGACACCTATACTCACGGGAAACATCCGGGTCTGCATCCGGACTGTGTGGTCGTCACATGTTTTTACCTTTGGTAAAGAGCTGGGTCACCCGAGCATCGGTTTCCATCATGATTTCATATATGACGATCATGGTATCTGGTTCCAAGTCAGCCAGGTTGGGCAGCCGTTCCACACATGTGACTTTGGGCATCATCGCTTACACCGCCAGTCATTCTCCGTAACAGCATTAAACGAGGCAGTTGAATGGATGTTACCACCGGAGACCATTGACTCGAGTTGTTTCCTTTGGCGAAATCACTCGCTCTCGTAAATATAAAATCTTTTAGGAGCACACGAGTCGTTCAGGAGGAGGTTTAGCAGTCCGTGGTACGGTAAGAACCGTCGTAGACTGGGTCTGTAATGTAGGGACGGGTCGTAGCGTGGTAGGCTGGGTGTTTACCCGGTGGGGTCTCACAGTCGAACGTGCGGTCGCTCGGGTTGTAACCGGGTCGCTAAGTATGATCGTACCGTGGCCACCTGACCTGCCGTTACGGTCAGAGAGTTTATAGGTTTGTTGAATAGGGCGATGAGAGTCGCCACGTCGTAGATGGCACACCCATACAACAAGCCCGGGGCTTTTCATGTTTGGAGTGTCACGTCCTCTGTCCATGTCTTAGAAGAGACTGACCACCGACTCATTTGGAGAGCCCTTTTATCCTTTCATGATGTTGGAGAGGACCCACGAATTAACGAACTCGGCCAGCCTTGCCACTTCAAGAAATGATACGTTTTGCCTCGGCGTGGTTCGATCTTCGGAATGTGTTCCACAGTATAGTAAACATTCCAACGATTATACCACGGGCTCTAACTCCACATCGTCAAACGGCCCCTGCAACGGTTTCCCTTGGATATCTTTCGCTTGATACATCGTGGGTTGATGGTTTGCGATTACCAAGTTCTTACCGCTCCAGTTGGAAAGGTACGTTTTTTCACATGCCTTTCGTTTTACTGAACCGCACTTGGTCAACGCGCTGGGACGTGACTGACTGGGGTCCTGGTAGACCCGAGTGTAATCCTCGACGAGTTTGGGTGTACATCGATATACCGCTGTGTATTCTTGGGCGTAAAATGTTTGTACTTGCGACTTGTAAAGGTTTGATTGCGTCTTTCGACGACCGAGGTCTTAGTCTCGTTGTAGTTGTGAAAGAAGAATTCCTCGTGCGTTTTCAGGATCCGCTGGAAGAGTCTGTTGAGGAATTCTGTTCCTTCGTCGGTATATGAGTACAAAGTTTTGCGACTGGTCTTCGGAATCCGCCACGAGATTCACCCCTGTTGTGGTCCGGATGGCTACGGCCCAGGTATATTCGATAAAATATCGATGCAGGTCAGGAGATTCCGATTACCGTCGTTGTATTTATCAAAGGCACTCATCTTGACCAAGTCATCTTGCCATTGGCTCTCTGACTATCACCCGGTTACGTGGAAAATGTCGACGGATGACTCGATGTGATCTATAGGTGATCTGGGTTTTAACCATGCTTGGACTTGCGAATTTCCTGTCTCTTGACCGCTGGGCAGAGGGCGTTCATTCCACCATGCGCTGCGGAGCTCGCGAACATCTTTAAGAATAAATTTGTAAGGCTCTGCTAATGCGTTTTGCAAGGTCGTTTTGACTGCCAACACGTAGGCTGACCAATCCTCGACAAGGATGTCGTCCACATCCGGCACGGCCTGTTCGGAAACGGACCATAGATCAGGATTCAGTGTGAAATGTATCGTGAATCCATTCAGCCGAGCCAACTGAGCACAGAAGGGACGGCGGCGGAAGTAATACATGTGGAAGAAAACCTCGGGAGTGAGGTAGAGAAAAGCGCGCTCGATATGCTCCGTCGTCATAAACTGATGTAAACCAAAGCTCGCGAGGCTCACAAATGAACGGGTGGCCCGGGTGTGGGACTGAACGTCGTAGGAGTGCACATCTGACCGTATCTGGGTTTTCCCAACAATTCCATAAGTGCACATGCGCACGTTGATTTCACATGACGACCACTACACTGTATGACTACACAACGAGATCGGTCCTTAATACTCACCCATCTTGGAACAGTATTGACCAAATAATCCTACTTTACATGCAAGATCACAAAGCACAGACACTTTCGGATCTCCAATCCGAACTGCGATTTCTCTAATACTGATGACGTCACAGTGACGTTAAAATCACACCATGACAAGAAGACCTATGATTAGACACGAGGAGAGCTTGAAGATTAGGCCGTTGTCCATTAAAGACATTCCGCGTCCCTAATCCAAAGACCTAATTACAAGCGTCTGGTCCGTCATTCATAATTCAGCCGTCGTCCATTAGAGAATATCCGCGTCCATAATCTAAAGACCTATTCCATATTCCATATAACAGTATTAGCAGCAAATTCAAAAAGACAATCATAGTATACATAAACATAGGCTTGTTTTCTGCAAGAGAGAAGCGGTCAACAGTTTTCAATGATGCCCGCAAGACATCATGATGTTCCAAGAATATCAAATCCGTATCGCTTATCAGTATTCTTAATTCATATAATACATGTAGCATTAGCATCGAATTAAAAGATTAAATCATAGTATACATAAAATAGGCTAGCTTCCTGCAAGAGAGAAGCGGTCAACAGTTTTCAATGATGCCGGCACGACATCTCTGATCAGTATTGTTATTCCATATGATTTTCGTTCTAAAGTCGGTATCCATGACTCATTGAGACCCACTGGGCCCCGTATATCGTCCGAAGACGCCCTTGCGTACCCCAAAATACCATATTTCTCTATTACACGACTGCGCATACGCACTATTGTGTCACTTCCGGTAAACAACACGCTAGTTACAGTCTACGCATCGAGCGCTTCAAGACGACACCCACTCTCGTATGGCGCTAAATTGTCCAAACACGCCCCTGCACACCCCACCTTTCTCTGCTACACCTCGACTGCGAATGCGCACCATGACGCCACTTCTAGTAAAACCCACGCCAATCGTAGTCTATACCACAAGATCTTGAATACGACACCCTCCACTCTCCATAGGGACCAAGATCGATCAAACACTACCCTGCGCCATCTTTCTCTAATACTCCTCGAGTACGCATGCGCACCATGTCACTTCCGGCAAAACCGACGCCAATAATATTCGGCATCCCGAGAGCTTCAAGACCACAACCTGCACGCCACATTTGGATCCAGGATGACCCTTAGATCACCCAAATACCCACATGCGCATATGTCCTTTATGTGCACTTCTCTTCTACTGAAGACGTCGCCGATGACGTCACACCATGACCTAATAGCCGTACTCTACAACCCTCATCTATGGACTCGTTTATAGCGTATATAGGTACGCATATACTCAGTGCACACCCAAGCATTCCCTTTCTCTAATACTCCCCGATTGCGCATATCCACCATAACGCCAGACCCTGGGCAGCACCCCATTCACAGTCTACTTCACGAGAGGTTCACGACGCCACCAAGCATGCCACATTTAGACCACGTATGGTCCCTGATCGACCAAACACTCCACTGCACGTCCCTACATGCCTTTTCTCTGCGCTTTTCTACTACTGATGACGTCACAGATGGCGTCATTTTTCTCAATAATTTCTAGAGTCACTCCAGGGTACAGATACATCCCCAAAGTCCAGGCCTACATCCCAAGTCAATTGTTACCCTAAATTTCCCTCCTCCTCAAAGACTACCAAATTTGCGGTTCATATACTACTTCAAAGATCCATGATTTACAATCACAGAACAATCGAAAAGGCACCCTCATTCTCTAAAGCAGATGTTTTCGAGAGAATAACCCGCACATTATAATTGTGAATTGAGTGTAATGAGTTCAGCGGTTGATAACCAATAGCAAAACAAAGCGAGTGGAATATTAATCATGCATAATCAGAAGCCAGATCCGACATTTAGTAGACTGCCACCTTTCACGAAAAGGTCAAATCATCCACAACGAAATACCGTGCTCGTACATAGTTATTAGCATCCGAATCTTTGTGTATGTATAAAGAGCATCAGCTATTCTTGAGAGAAAAGTGGTCAACGTGATAGTCTTGCCGTCCATGACATTAAATATGCAGTGCATCTGCTACACTCTCCAGTTTGTGTCTCTCTCAGGTATGGAGCTGGTGGGAAACAGAGGAAGATCCATCTTTGGTTTCCTCCTGATGGCGACTTGGAGTATGGCCTACCTAATGCTGGCCGGAGTGGCCTACTTTGTCAGAGAATGGTGGAAACTCCAGATTATTGTGACCATGCCCTTGGCGCTTATACTTTTCTACTATTTGTGAGTGTAGTAGAGTTCGAAGTTGCGTGTCATTCGGGTGTCATGTGATGAATGTGATGGATATGCATATATTGAAATAACGAGAAAAGGTCAAAGTTGAAGAAAAAAGTTTGGAAAATTATAAACTACCAATACTTTCACATGGATATGATGCATATTTCTGCTTTAATAAGCTTGTTCAAAGAGCCGTTCAACAAAATATTCACAGTTTTACTTTAGTCATACTGGATTCTTCACCTTTGACCTTTCTCGTGATTTTAACCTATATTAAAATATACATTATATTAAAAAGCATTATGGGAAAAGATAGTGTTCTGCAGCTAATGTAACTGTCAACTACGTTCAGTTGTGTATCATTCTAGAGATTATCGTAAGATGAACATGCGAAGTGACGTTATCTCGTGAGTTAAATTACTGCTAATATGCCACACGTTCTTTATAAAATCGAACACGGCTATTTAATGCTATCGAGACTACGAATGCTCTGTATTCCCTATTCGATGGTGCATTTGTCAGTTTGATTCCTAAATCTCCGAGATGGCTGCTGTTACACGAGAGGAATGACGAGGCTAGAGACATCATGAGGAAGATGGCAAAAACGAACGGATGTCCAGACATAGATGTGAATAAAGTGGAAGCAAAGGTATGTGTAACAATATTATCACGTCAACAAAAACAAAATAGTTATCAAATCACAATTCTGCGATGGAAAATGTTTCAGGAATGTATCTACCTGGTATAATGCAAGCAATTTGGCATCGAAGTGCTTGCAAGCGAATATTCGCGCTTTACTAAGCTTGAAAGAAACCATCGTCTCTTTCTCCCGTCAATGGCCCATAGCCGGCAGCTATTCATACTGCGCATTAAAACACATTCGACCTGTCTGGCGGGCAACAAACAATAGTGACATAGTGGACATTGGCCGATGCGGCTCAAGAACACAGTGAAAGAATCAAGAGATGAAATTCTACCCCGGCTCAAGACATACCCGTTATAAATAAGGGATAGAGCCGGGGTCCTTCATCGGTCGTCATCACGAAGCGTTGAAAGAAGTTGGACAAATTGTTTTACCGTTCATCAAAGTCCGACTGATACGGGCGCCACCGATTTTTGTCTTGATGGCCACCGACGTAGATCGCTGATTACGAGATCCAAGACTCAGTGTTGTACGTTTGAAAAGTGAAACCAAAACCAACCGTACAATTGGAGCACCTCAAAACTTTAGAGAAAATACCAGCTCAATACCCCATCCGACGCGTGCAAACCAAAATATTCTCTGTGCCTGCCGGGAATATTAACGCCAACAACGAAAATTTATTCTTGAGCGACTGATCGCCTAAGCGACTGATCCTGGCCTGTGTAGAGAATACCCTCGTTTCAACGGGACCTACCCGGGTAATCCTTTTTATTTTAAACATTTCAACATCAGCTTCAGCTGTTTCGATCTGACCCCGGCCGTATAGTCTAATCAATCAAGGCAACATGCGGCTGGAAATCCACTTAACACGAACCTTCCAGAGCACCATCAGTGTGAGCACCATCAGTGTGATTTGTTACGCCGAATTCGATAACATCATTCAAGTGGACAAGACTCGCAAAGTCATGTGTCAATTCGCCACCTAACATGGACACAGACCAGATCTCAGTCGTCGTGGAGAACGATCCATGGACACGGACACCCCTATCAAAGAGTGTTTACCCGAGACGTCTTTCCGCTAGACCACGTGTACCCCACGCGTACGTTCTCAAATCAGACCCGTTGGATCGACTCGGTCATCATTGGCTTGCCGTGTACTCGAAAGAAGACCAAGGCGAATACTTTGATTTCTCCGGACTTCCACTCATCCATTCAGACCTTACTTCCTTGATGGACGAAGGCACGGAGACCTGGTGTTGGGACAGCCAAGCCTTACAATGCCTCAGTAGTAGCGGTTGTGAACAGTACTGCCGGTTTTCTCTCAACCATCGTTGCAGTGAACTGAATCTACCCACTATCGTGCAGATGTTTGATGAGTTGTCCCAAGCCGAGGACCGGATGTGATGGTGGATGACTGGGCCGAGGACAGTTTCAATATCCAAGCTCCCTTTAGGGATTCATTTGTTGTTTTCATGTTGTTCTTCACTGAATGCAAACAAGGAGATCTCATCCAACACCCTGGCATCCATGTTTTCTGAAAAATACGATATGAGCATAAACAATCGGTTACAAAGTTCGTGTTTCCTCGTGGTGGATACGATCCGTTAGCAAATTGGGCGTGAATTTTTGTGGTCTGTCCGTTGTTTTCCGGATCAGTGTTGGAATTCCAGTTTTATAAGGTACAGTATTTCGCTAAACGTATTGTGAAAATCGCCGCGCTCGAACAGAAATGTGAGATTCCACGTAACTAGGTGGTGTAGACCAGCCAATCAGCGGACTGGGAAAGTATCCGATCAGTGACCACAGATCAAATACATGCTTTGATCTATGTTAAGAGCGGGAATAAAGCACAAACTTTTGACGAGCAACGATCATGGCCAGTTATAGTTAAGCGGAATGTGGAATGACAAAAAAAAAGATTTCGAGGCGCGGATAAAGATCAGTTTTCCTTCAAAATCTAGACCAAAATTGATGCACAATTTGTACCCATTGGGATACAAATGGGTGCTGCTGGTATATGGTATTGCCGAAATTCACAGATATTGTTAATCAGAAATTCCACAAACAAAGAAACTTCCCAAGAATAATACATTGAGGAGACGAGATGAGTACTTATATTTCCAAACAATATCTATACAACTGAGGTCTTTTAACAATATTTCCATCAAACAATAATGATAACATAAAATAAACATTAATTTGGAAATCTATGCTTAGTTGAATTATCCACGCGCTTCGAAATCAATTGAAATACAATCAGTTAACCACTCGAGGGCCTATCTCGGGTGGCATGTTTAATTATTCTATCTTTATATAGCCCAGAACACTTGTATGAGATTTTTCGTCCTCAAACTTCCACTTTCTGTAAAGAAATTCAACACTTCTAGACTAAAATCGGATTAACACCTGACCCACCTGAGCGCTAAAGGAGGCCGTGATCGCTAACGGTATTATATGGTCATCAAAAGGTTACTGTATGTTCGCTTTCAAGACTACCGCTCGGCTACCTCCTATCTTTGTGAGAGACCCATGTATAGTGCTGGTGGTTATGTGCCTTACTCTGGTGGTCGCTGGTTCGAATCCCACATGGTACTCAATTAATTTTCATCACTAGAATCTGTGCTATACTAAGAGAGTGTAATCCCAAAATAACGATCCCCATTTTCCTATTGTAAGGGATAAAATTGTTTTAGTTTTCTAGTTCGCAAATTCTTTGCTACTGTCCCTAGCCTGTTGTCATTGCCGCCTCTCAACCGCCTCTATCATAGCCATATGTAGGTATTCAACAATTGTATTTCAACTGAATTCGAAGCATGTAAATAATTCAACTAAGCATAGATTTCCCAATTAATTTCTTTGATTTCTTTCTCAGTCATTCATTACGGAAGCGTATAAGGGCCATGGCGAGAAATATTTTTTCGAAATATCGAGATAGTAAGAAGAAATTTCGAGATAATAAGTTGAAATTTCAAGATAGTATGCTATGTCGAAATGTCGAGTTACCAAGTCGAAATTTCGAGATACTGAGGCGAAATTACGAGAGACGAATTCGAGATGTCGATACTACTTCGAAATTTCGAGTTACTAAGTCGAAATTTCGAGTTATTATGTCGACATTTCGAGTTACTAAGTCGAAATTATGTCGAACTTTCGACTTTGGTATATTGGAATATACCTATCCTAGATGTTCTGTGTTTGATGTCTCCGAGTAGAATGGTGACTCGATTGAGAATGAATGAGAAATTTTATGAAGTATCACGTGATCAAACATGACCGACAATTCTTTACAAATGAGTCATGTGATCAAAGATTATAGACGATCCTTTGCAAATTATGTCTACGTCATTAAACAGGGTGGGTGTGTACATGATTCTGATTGAACAAATCCTTGAACCTAGACCGGTGTTACTCCTAAATCTGCACATTGATCATGATTCTGATATTGAACCTGATATTGAACCTGATCCATGCTTGAATCTGAACCTGCGTCCTGCTCTTGATTTACGTCACTTCCGGTGATGATATCACTTTCGGTGATAGCAACACTTCTGATGTCACTTTCTGTGATGATGATACGTCCAATGTATTAACTTGTCATCCGATCCTGGTTCTGATCAAAATTAACTCATTTTCTTTACATACCGCAACTTGAGGATGTTTACATGGGAGTAATGCTCAAAAAAAAAAGAAGACTTCTACAACATTTTTAGTCTGGGCCTCCTACAGGACTGACAGTTGGGGCAAGGGACCGTGGCTAATTTTTCTAGGGGTCAGGATTGGCTTGGCCGTTCGACATATTGTACTTTAGGCGGATGCTATCTTTAACTATACTGGTGGAATCATGAGCCGAGCACATCGTGTACTGCGACGAGAAGATATAATTCGTTGGCATCACACTTATTATCTCTGTATCGAAGAATATACATTACATTGTATTATGAATGTTATTCCCTAACATGATCTGACATGATGTACTCCTTGCTGATCCACAGAAAGAAGCGAAGAGCACAGCCACATACCTGGACTTGGTCCGAACACCAAAGTTACGCATAAGAACTTTATCCATGATGTTTATTTGGTAGGTAGGTCTAGGCCTGTGTGTTTTACTGATGGTTTTGTGGTGAATAGAACTAAAAGAAAGTTCATCAGATGATGACTGTCTGAGTAGTTAGCAAATATCTATATATTTTTTTGTACACCATAGTAGACCAGGGTACTGACCACTAAAAGATTTACATTGGCGGCAATGTTGACGTAATTACATCTCATCGATTCCCTAATTAAGTGTAGACTTCCATATTTCGGCAAGAAGTACTTTAATTCAAGTACTACAACCTGACAAACTTCTTGACGAGTGTCGCCCACCTAGATTTTAAGTTCTGCTCGCTCGTACAAATGACGTCATAGCCATACCTTTGGCCTTTTTCTCTGCTTTGAGAAAGCGGTACACAGGCACACAAATAATCCCTGTTAGCAACACCTTGTTAGACCTTGAGACAAAATCAAATTCAGAGCGAAACCGAACACATAACATACTCCAAACACCTACCAATGGTCTTCAATTATTCATCGTCACAGAGTCAGGAAAAAAACATTTAAAACAATTCACTTCTCTGGCAGAGGTTGCCTAAAGGTAGTGGTATGTTGCCACTAGGCTGTGGGATGTAAATTGCGCATAATGACGTCAACGGTACAGCTGACATTTGTGTGACTGTCTGTCAGATAAACTCACACACAAAACACAACAGCCGCTTGCCATCGTGTACTACACAGGCAAGCCGTCACCAACCAGTACCACTCAGTAACTGATTGGCTACTGATTGGTGGGCAACTGATTGGTACTGGTAGGAAAGGTCCCCTTGCGGTACTGTTCAGTTCCCCACCAATCAGTAGCCAATCAGTTACTGAGTGGTACTGGTCAGTTACCAATTGGTTACCAACTTGGTTGGTACCAACCTGTTACCAACCCTACTATTCATTCAGGTACCGTGCAGTCACCAATCAGTAACTTGGTGGGCACCAACTTGTGACCAAGTGGTACCCATCAGTTACCAACCCTAATATTCCTCCAGGTACCGTGCAGTCACCAATCAGTAACTTGGTGGGTACCCACCTGTGACCAAGTGGTACCCATCAGTTACCAACCCTAATATTCCTCCAGGTACCGTGCAGTCACCAATCAGTAACTTGGTGGGTACCAACTTGTGACCAAGTGGTACCCATCAGTTACCAATCCTAATATTCCTCCAGGTACCGTGCAGTCACCAATCAGTAACTTGGTGGGTACCAACCTGTGACCAAGTGGTACCCATCAGTTACCAACGCTAATATTCCTCCAGGTACCGTGCAGTCACCAATCAGTAACTTGGTGGGTACCAACCTGTGACCAAGTGGTACCCATCAGTTACCAACCCTAATATTCCTCCAGGTACCGTGCAGTCACCAATCAGTAACTTGATGGGTACCAACCTGTGACCAAGTGGTACCCATCAGTTACCAACCCTAATATTCCTCCAGGTACCGTGCAGTCACCAATCAGTAACTTGGTGGGTACCAACCTGTGACCAAGTGGTACCCATCAGTTACCAACCCTAATATTCCTCCAGGTACCGTGCAGTCACCAATCAGTAACTTGGTGGGTACCAACCTGTGACCAAGTGGTACCCATCAGTTACCAACCCTAATATTCCTCCAGGTACCGTGCAGTCACCAATCAGTAACTTGGTGGGTACCAACCTGTGACCAAGTGGTACCCATCAGTTACCAACCCTAATATTCCTCCAGGTACCGTGCAGTCACCAATCAGTAACTTGGTGGGTACCAACCTGTGACCAAGTGGTACCCATCAGTTACCAACCCTAATATTCCTCCAGGTACCGTGCAGTCGCCAATCAGTAACTTGGTGGGTACCAAATTGTGACCAAGTGGTACCCATCAGTTACCAACCCTAACATTCTTTCAGGTTCCACACAGTTTGATATATCTTCGTGAAAGTACGGTCAAAGCAATGAAAACACTGGGCAATGTTAATTATTTAATGGTGGCTACCTTGTCCTTTATGAATGGAAATTGTATTACTTCTAAAAGTCAATGCCACCGCCTCCCTCCCTCCCCCATAGACTGCTATTGCTCGTATAACCTTTATATTTTCTTCCACTATAAGGGTTCCATATACTTGACAGTAAGATACCATGCAGTAAAGTCACAAGTGTAAATATACACGACTTACAAACCGGAATTGTACGTGATTCTGGTATAGCCTTCCAGCTTGGTTTCATCCATCCAGTCAATTACGTACTAATTTTTACGCTTGATTTTCTGCATTTTAGCATATTTTTAAGGCTAAATAGGGGTTTGATATGGGTTTGATGTCTTACACAGGTAATTTTTGACAGGTTGGTACCACTCGGTAACTGGCCTGTTACAGGTCAGTTTTCAACTGATTGGTACTGCAAAAAAGGGCCCCCACTCAGTACCTACCTGTTGACAACTGACCTGTGACAAGTCAGTTACTGATCGGAACCAACCAGTTACTGAGATGGAGTGGTATCCATTGGTATTACTGAACTGTACCAAGCTGCAACAGAACAGTACCAACCTAGCTGTTACCAACTAGTTACCATGGTGATATGTACACATCCACTACTGAACTGTAACCACTCGGTACTGAGCTGTAATGGAACAGTACCAACCTGTAACAGAACAGTATCAACCTGTCAGTTACCAACCAGTTACCAGTAAGATATGTACACATCCACTACTGAACTGTAGCCATTCAGTACTGAGCTGTAACCGAGTGGTACCAACCTGTGACAGAACAGTACCAACCAGTTACACATCCACTACTGAGCTGTAACCACTCCGAACTGAGCTGTAACTGACCAGTACCAACCTGTTACCAAGAAGATATGTACACATCCACTACTGAACTGTAGCCATTCAGTATTGAGCTGTAACGGAGTAGTACCAACCTGTGACAGAACAGTACCAAACAGTTACACATCCACTACTGAACTGTAACCACTCAGTACCGAGCTGTAGCTGACCAGTACCAACCTGTAACAGAACAGTACCAAGCTGCTACTGATCAGTACCAATCAGTTACAGATGGCAATTATCCACCCAGTACTGAACTGTAACCACCCAGTACTGAACTGTAACCACTCAGTACTGGGCTGTAACTGAGTGGTACCAACCTGTAAACAGAACAGTACCAACCAGTCACACATCCACTACTTAACTCTAACCACTCAGTACTGAGCTGTAACTGATCAGTACCAACCTGTTACCAACCAGTTACCAGGAAGATATGTGCATATCCACCACTGAACTGTGACCACTCAGTACGGAGCTGTAACTGACCAGTACCAACCTGTTACCAACCAGTTACCAGGAAGATATGTACAAGGCTGCTTTCAAAAATAATTTCTTATGCATTTATTTATATATAAATAATATGCTTTGAAAAATCATTATTAATCTATTTTTGGAGGGAAAAATAATTTTGGGATATTTGGGGAATTGATAAAAAAATGTGTTGTCAAGATATTTTTTATACATTTTCAGAATACATTATTGATGTATAGGATAAGTCTATGTATATGTCTAGTGAGTGGCGATTACCTCGGAGTGGTCCAAGGCGGTTCGCTAGTGATCGTTAGCCAAACTGCTGAACCAGCATGGGTTGGAGCCCTGCTGGTGCATGTTTAAAAGTTTGCCAGTTACTTGCTCACCTCTCAGAGAATTCCGGCTTTCTCCATCATTAAAACTGGCTGTCACCATATGAGTGAAATAACCTTGAGTGTGACATTACCCCCCCCCCCATATGTCTCTACAGGAGAGCTGTGATAAGATATTAATTTACTAAGGTCTGTATTATTCGGTATGCTATGTGGGATCACAAATATCAGAGATACCCATCAGTCCAAGAAGATAAATAAAGGATAAATAAATCCTCTTAGCTGTCATACACAGTAAAAGATTTCCTGAATTCAGATCTTGATCTGATCTGCACGACTGTCTCATAACAAATTACACGAGGTAAGCTTTGCGTACTTCAAGTCTTTATTTTATGTATATTACATCTTTCTGTAAACCAACATGAACCCGGATCAATCTTACAACTGAAGAATGTCCGTAAATTGGATGTAATATTTATGATCATGAAACGAATTTGTAATTTGAAATACACTAGCAAGCATGTGAAGCAGGCAGGAATAAGTGTCCTCGCAATTGAGTATAAGGTAAAACGTGGTAACTTTGACACAACTTTATCACCAACTGATTTGGAGACCAGAACCCACTATGTCAACACTGGGTACCATTAAGAATCCACACTGGATACATTTGGACCTGTTCTGATTAAGTGTGATAACCACAGATATTTATTGCATGTAAATTTTAAGATGAACATGTGTCAATGTTACCCCATGGTGAATGCCCTGGGGTAACATTGACATGCATCATCAAAGTCATAGCAAACCAGCTGGGGTAACTTTTGACATGTTGAGCCGGGGTGACTTTGACATCATCATGGGAATCAGTGGTGAACGTGGTGTCAAAGTTACCCCAAATACACAAATTTACTGAAAATAGTGGCAACAAGAAAGAATTGGATGAAGCTACTACATCAATGATTACTACTTCTAAAATAGAAGTACATGTAGAAGTTTTTGTGTCAAACTTTTAACAGTTACACCAGTGCCAACTACAACATGTTAAGTGGCCATCTTATGAAGAGTGTCACATGGCTGGCCATCTACCCCCTGCTGCCTCAGCAGATAACAGCATCTTATATATAAATATGAGATAACTGTCTATGAGCTGTAACAGTATGCTAATATAACTAAAACAAAAAGGTGTCAAAGTTGTCCCACTGTCAAAGTTACCCCACGTTACCTTACTGGGCATATCTGCTTGCGTGCAAAATTTGGGTTGATAAATTTACGAGCTCTAAGATTCAACATTTAAAGAATTAGGAAATATTAAAAAACACTAAAGTAAGTCATTGGTCAATGTTCTATTTATACCACTTTATCACATTCCCTGCTGGGTCACTACTGCTAGACTAGTATTTGGTCCTTGGTCATTAATTTGTCGATCGTGTTAAATGTCCAATCATCAACTGATCATGTTCAATCAGTATGTTGTAGTTAAAAGGTATACTGGACTGAAATACACACACTTTACATTTTTTAAGTAGTATTCTGAACAGGTTATGTTGTTGCACTAAACTGCCATGTTGGTTTTCTGGAGGAGGTAACCTGTTGGTAACCGGATTGACAGTAGTAATTGTCATCATGGAGAGATGTTGATAGTGCTCAGTTTTCACAAGTATATGCATGTATCAGTGGTTTCTGATGAATTTTCCCTCAGCAGCTAGGATTCATCCTCATTTGTCGTGGTGTGGTATGAACAGGAGAGGGTCTGAATTTTCAACAGGTCTTGCTCTGGCTCTGTATTTAGTCATATCGCCTGGTACTGCAAGCTGAAAGATATTGAAGTTTGAGGTAACACAAGAAAAAATAGGAGCAGTTTATTAGCACATGAACAACATGGTTAGTGAATAAAACATCCAGAGATATATTTGTAAGGATGGATCAGCATCTCCTTGGTTGGTATTAGACATTGTTCAGATTATATTTTAGTACCATTTTTCAAGTTTGGCATATTCTATTATAAAAGGTACCAAAATCTGTCATAGAAAAAATTGACATTAGCAACATTCCAAAATCAAGATAACCAAAGAAAAACAAAATGAATAGCTGTTAAACCTTTATAATATACTTTTCATTATCTGTTCACTACTGACTCATCAAGCTAGTAAAAAAATTTGAGCAAATGGGAATAATGAGAGATGAGAAAAAAATGGTGTCTAACATCAGCTCTGTCAAGGTAGATAACACAAAAATTACCAACTTGTGATCTTGCCTAATATTGCCTAAACATAATTTTGAGCACTGGGAAAAATGTTGCTAACGTCATTTGTATAATATTGCATAATATTAACAAAAATGTGGGTCCGTCATAGATGAAAAATGAAAACGGTAGATGGTGGTACCATTTGTAATAGGATACACCTTTTGCAAATGGGAACCTGATTTCCTTCTTATGCTCTCACCAAAATATATCCCTAAACATTTGGACCAAATGGGGGACTTGCACAATACAAACTATCAAATATTAAAGATTCTGTAATTGTTCCTTCCTGATTGTCAATTGGTCCAGTTGACTAATCAACTGAGAGAACTAGCATTTGAGTAAATAACAATGGAAGATCCCTCAAACCAAGATAAGGGTTTTGGCACCCATGATATTTTATTCTTCAATAATTTTACTAGTAAAGTGTGACTGTCCATATCACAGGGAAGACCATATTTACATCAACCACTTCCAAAAATTGAGAGAAACTATGCTCAATGGTTTGCGTTTATTTCAAACTAGCTTGATGCAGCGTAACGTCAACAAGTGCGAATTCATCAGTGCACGTGGCACAATGGCAACACTGAACCGATCACAAAAATATTTCGAACCTGTTTGTGATTATTTTGCACCCGTTTGTCACAATTTTATCCTACATGGTTGTCTCAAAGCAAGTAAAATAGCCAATGAATGTGCGAGTTTGTGGCAGAGATAGTGACAATGTACAAAAGTGTATTGATGTCATTGATAAAGGGCCACAACTCTGTGAACAATGAATTAAGAGTAAGAAAAAGTCACATCTGCCAGGTGACCCTAGAGCATCTCTTCCGTGTAAAAAAGTTACTGATATAATGGACCAGATAGGCTTATTTCTTGACGTTTACGATGACGTTTACGATACACAGGCATAATTCAGCAAAATATTTTAACGGGTAAAATATGTGACAATGCATATCTCTGCAAGGAACTAAAGAATCTTCTAAAGAAAGAATGTCTCAATAAGTCGAGCACCCGTGGGGTTCCCGGGTGTGAAAAGGAATAGGACCCCAAGCCCACCCGTGTGGTTCCCGGGTGTGAAAAGGAATAGGACCCAACGTCGTGATATGACTGAAATACAGTTGAAAGCGACGTTAAATCATATTCACTCACTCACTCACTCTAAAAGTCGATTAATAGTAGCCAAGATATTGTCTGGATAAGTTCTGCCATACCGACAGGGACTGCATGCGAACATTCCCTTCCCCTTAAAAAGACAGGGGGGGGGTAAGAACATGAGTGACAGATGTGTTTATAACTTGTCAAAATACATATGCGGTACCGGTATCTATTACCCACATACCTATTCCTGGACATTTTTCTGAAGACTGCAGAGTAGGCCTACCCTCCATATTCCCCATGTCATACTGTATTTTACCTGGATGGAATAAAAATGTAATATGAAATTGGTCATTTCCTTTGAAAGGGTTTCATACAAATTTTTTAGTGATATATAATTTTCTTTTTCACATTAACCTTTCTTCCTTGAATAAAACCTGCAATTATTTGAATATTCATTGAGTATTATCTTGATTCTCTCTCTAATATGAAGATCATTTTTGGTGAATAAATTTTGCTTCGGTGTTATTTTAGCCTCCAAAATCGTACTGTATAGCCTCGGGGCAACCCAGCCTCACAGCTGGCTGTTCCCGTCCATGCCTGGGGTACGGCTTTAATATGATTAACATTAATTTAGGAATTACAGATAAATTGCCATAAATAATGAAAAACAAAAATAAAAATAAAATCCTGGTGCGTGTGACGATTTTCTGACATTATCGGACGATGCATAGTTCACAAAACATCGAAGTTTCAGAAATAGATGTACAGAGATCAATTGAATTACGGAAAACCGGTGTACATACAGCCATTGAATCTTTACCCTACTGGTGTCAGAACAGTTATCGGACAGGTCAGTTATCGGACACGCATCTCGAGCGCACGTGTTGTGCTAGCTAAGATTCATAGCGTCTCCCTTCCCTCACCACTATACCGACGACCCTGGTGGTAATTCGAACATCTCCATGGCGCACTTATTATTACATTTGCGCCCTATTGGACCTTCATTACTTGAGAAAAAGGGCCGCCATGAATAAAAATACCATAATCGGTGTTGTGATCATCATCCCCTGTATACACGGGGTCTATTATGACGGAAATGCCCATCTTCTTGACCCTCGATTTCAGGTGATTTTGAGGCTCCATAGGAATAATTTTAACATCTGTAATTAATTTTTGATCGACGAATGGCCATTTAGTCTGCCATTTCTGTATTTTTATTCATGGCGGCCCATTTTCTCAAGTTGAAGGTCCAATAGGGCGCAAAGGTAATAATAAGTGCGCCATGGAGATGTTCGAGCTACCACCAGGGAAATGTATTTGTCGTCGGCATAGCGGTGAGGGAAGAGAGACGCTATGAATCTTAGCTAGTGTTGTGCTCGTGATGACAAGGCAATAATATGTCAGAACAAAGGGGAGATCATTTCTAATTGTTATGCAAAATATAGAATTATAGGTAGACACGAAAGTCGAAAAATTTAAATATAAATATAACATAAATTTTGTTTTGATCAAAATTCGAAATTTCTCATGTTGTGGCGGGATGTGAAATTCGATCTACCACCCTGTCTTCCGGATCTTGCTCTCAAGTAAATACGTATAGAAATTGAACAATGATCATATCATCTTAAACGACAGAACTAACGATTGTCATGCACAAAACTTGAAAATACATTGTACTTCAACGTCAAATTCTTGTTCACGATGGGTCTCCGATAACTGGTACTGTCCACGGTGGGAACTGAGCTGAGAAGTCGATTTAAAAATAGCTCTCGCACTTGCAGAAGGGAGTGACGTCATGGATTGAATTCATAACGGGAGATAGCCGATGAGCTCGGCAATCATCGTGTCAGTTTTCATATCATTTCAAGAAGTACTTTTTATATATTCCAAATAAACCTTCAAAAACACACGATAATAGGTCGGACACCCGTAGCTGCACGAGTCGTTGGCAGCTGATGGAACAGCAGATGTATTGTTCTCTACTCTGAGTCGGGACGGCGTATTCGACTGAAATTTTTTTAATTCGACTGAAAAAACGGAAACTCGGTAGGTTATTTGTTGATAGCTCGCTTAATACTTCTTCGATTCTGACAATGTAAAGTTTCCGGAGTAGCTGAAGAGATTCTCTTTTCAAAAATATATAGTTTGATGACATATTTTTTTTTATTTTTGAGATAGATATCAACTGAAAAAATCGTGTCGACTTCGCTGAAATTTTTTCTGGACCGACCGACATGCGGTTTTCCTTGTCCGGAAAATTATTGCGTGAACTGACTGAAATACTTTTAGGTTTCCGGAATGCTCTACTTTTATACGAATAAAATGATATAAAATATATGCATGTACCTTCTACCGTTTTCCGTAAAAGGGTTCGCTGAAAAAACCCGATTGAAAATCACAACATTTTCAGCTGAATCTGCCGTAAAACGGATTAGTGAACCGAGTTAAAAACTCGGATTTGGAGACGGACTTCAGAAGATTCCGAAAATCCGGAATAAGGATCGCGGGTAAGTTTATTGGAAGATTGGTTATGTCAGTAGGTCATAAGTGTCGAATTAAATTTTAAAAGCATAGTTTGCACAAAAAATATCCTATTTTTCAAATAATTGAATGTTTGTCATATAATAACGTAATGTGAATGGAAATAGTGAAAATATTGAATTGATCATTAATTTTAAATACATATATTTTTATAAATCGAAATGAAAACTGACCAGGAATATACATATGTTGTTCTCAGTAATTTTTGTTCTTGGAGTTTTTATTAATATAAATTTACTAATTGATAATACATTTAATTTATAAAATGAAGTAAAAACAATTTTGACAAGTAAAAAAAACACTGTTTTGGAACACTGTTCACACACTAATTGGTCCTTTGTTCCGGAAATCCCCCAAAAAACAGCAAAGGAGTAACATAAAAGAACAACGTAATGTACCGCGAGAATCGAATAAAACATTGAGTTGATGGGCCGCGAAATCCGAATGGGAAGCCAAATGACAATTCTAATGAGTGGTTTTGTGACGGACATACTCAGTAGACAAAGAGATTATTTCTTTTATGTTACTCCTTTGTTGTTTTTGGGGGATTTCCAGAACAAAGGACCAATTAGCGTGTGAACAGTGTTCCAAAATCATTTTTTTTACTTGTAAAAATTGTTTTTATTTCATTTTATAAATTAAATGTATTATCAATTAGTAAATTTATATTAATAAAAACTCCGAGAACAGAAATTACTGAGAACAACATATGTATATTCCTGGTCAGTTTTCATTTCGATTTATAAAAATATATGTATTTAAAATTAATGATCAATTCAATATTTTCACTATTTCCATTCACATTACGTTATTATATGACAAACATTCAATTATTTGAAAAATAGGATATTTTTTGTGCAAACTATGCTTTTAAAATTTAATTCGACACTTATGACCTACCGACATAACCAATCTTCCAATAAACTTACCCGCGATCCTTATTCCGGATTTTCGGAATCTTCTGAAGTCCCTCTCCAAATCCGAGTTTTTAACTCGGTTCACTAATCCGTTTTACGGCAGATTCAGCTGAAAATGTTGTGATTTTCAATCGGTTTTTTTCAGCGAACCCTTTTACGGAAAACGGTAGAAGGTACATGCATATATTTTATATCATTTTATTCGTATAAAAGTAGAGCATTCCGGAAACCTAAAAGTATTTCAAATGAGTCCCTTGCAATATTACACAAGGATAAAAAAACATGTGAGTATCAGGTGGATTTCATTCAGCAGAGTCAGAAATTACATTCCACTCCAGGTCGATATCTGCATCTCCAAAAATAAATATCAAAATTACATTAAGTGACTATCTCATTTTCCCGAAAGAAGAATATCTTTAACATAAACTCGCCTCTGACCTTTACGTGTCGGGAATCGTTTCCAATATTAAGCGGGGCTGTGTGTGCTCAATAACTACCCATTCCATTACTAGAGAATCACATTAATAGTTGTTCAAGATATAACGTTTCACTTTTTCATTACCATAAAGATTTATTCAACCCTGCAAAATTGTGATTTCAAATTTCTGCGAAAAATAATTTAAGGGAATCAAACAAATTCGCATAAAGTTTGAGCAAAATGTTACGTATAAGAATGATACCAGTATTTAAATTGTCGAAGAAAAAAAGCTGACAACTGGATTTGTTGATTTTGACAAAATCAAAGCAAAAATTTAGATCATTGAGTTACCTGGTACCGGTATTTTTGGCATTGCTTCTCAGAGAAAGACTGTGTGGCTCAACCTGGGGTTGTATAAACTTCAACTGGTGACTGTTGAATCTTACAATCTGCAACTTTTGAGTCCGAGTGCAAGCTGCAAGTTTCTGCTATTTGTCAGCATGGTGTTGTTGTTGTTGCTGCTGTGACCTGTTCACTGAGTTGATTCAGTCAGTGTGTAGACTGTAGTCATCCGGAATGTATAAAAAGTTCAACACGAAGTCCCACTCGTCCTAAATGATCTGAAAGACCTCCTCTACTCCCAATTTCTGACATAATGGAAGAAATTAATACTTCTTTTTCACTGCTGTGCAACGAAATGTTGCCAGAACTTCCTTTGCTGCACATGTCGTCTGCTTTACACCCAACGCCCCCTAGTGGTTTGTTTAGAGAGAAGGGGACATAACCGCCTTTTGCCCCAAATCAAACTCCGAACAGCGCATACATCTGAACGACTATCGTCAGCCAGACGACAGTCGTTCAGCTGACATACGCTGTTCGGAGTTTGAAATAACAGCTGCAGCTAATAAGAACTAAATTGGTGAAATCATTGGGAATTAAACTTCCAGAAAGATATAAATAAACTGCAAAGAGAATGTAGAATTTTACTATAATGCACAAGGGATAGCAAGGTTCTGTAAAATGATAAACAAGCTTAACAACATTGTTCAAATTTATATTGAATAACAAAGGCGAGAAAATACTCCTCATGCCTAGATACTCATCAGGCATGATCATGTCTTTAGATCAAATGCCCCAGATTTCGTTCAAATGAACAAAGCTTTAAAGTTGGCTTGGATAAAAAGATTTTTCACATGAAAGTTTTTGGAAACTAATTCTTACACGATCTTGGATTCCTGCTATAATGGAATTACAATGTGAATACAGGGCCGGAAATAACTGGTAACCTGTTATTCAGGTAACTAGTTGCCAGAAGGTTACCCAATAACCAGACCACCTCAAATTTCACAGTAACCTGTAAATAGGTTCCCATAACCACGCCTTATTTCCAGCCCAGTGAATAAATTGAAATTACCAATTCCAGCAATATCAGCAAATCTTTGATATTTTGTTTGAAAGTTATTTCAGTTGAAGATCTACAATTATTTTTTACCAGATAGTATGTAAGGAATAATCAAAATGATTTATATGAAAAGAAATGTTTGTTCTTTAGATCATGCATGGTAACTTACCGTGAATTCTATCTTCATGCTATCGTATGAGAGGATCATTAGAAAAAGCAAGACTCGACAATTGTGTAATAAATATGCCTTTCAATTTTTATTCCTTGAGAATGTTGAATTTCTCAACTTGATAATGTTTGAAAATTGCTGAAAAATAAATTGTGCTTAAAACACATACTGTGTGTGATTGCCATGTTCCCAGAGATTATAGGAAGTGAATAGAAAAAATATACAACATGCTTATCTAGGGCATATGACGAAAATGTGGTGTGAATTGTCTGCGAAAAAGGTAACGTTTGTTTTCTTTTTTATTGAATAACCATCCACATGCAAGTATCTTGGTCGTATTTAAATAAAAATTGATACACCATAAATGAAATATATCTCCCCTATCATTTAGTATTTTGTGGAAGAACAGCTGCGGTATACACAGGCAAGCCGTCACCAACCAGTACCACTCAGTAACTGATTGGCTACTGATTGGTGGGCAACTGATTGGTACTGGTAGGAAAGGTCCCCTTGCGGTACCGTTCAGTTCCCCACCAATCAGTAGCCAATCAGTTACTGAGTGGTACTGGTCAGTTACCAATTGGTTACCAACTTGGTTGGTACCAACCTGTTACCAACCCTACTATTCATTCAGGTACCGTGCAGTCACCAATCAGTAACTTGGTGGGTACCAACTTGTTACCAAGTGGTACCCATCAGTTACCAACCCTAATATTCCTCCAGGTACCGTGCAGTCACCAATCAGTAACTTGGTGGGTACCAACCTGTGACCAAGTGGTACCCATCAGTTACCAACCCTACTATTCCTCCAGGTACCGTGCAGTCACCAATCAGTAACTTGGTGGGTACCAACTTGTGACCAAGTGGTACCCATCAGTTACCAACCCTAATATTCCTCCAGGTACCGTGCAGTCACCAATCAGTAACTTGGTGGGTACCAGCCTGTGACCAAGTGGTACCCATCAATTACCAACCCTAATATTCCTCCAGGTACCGTGCAGTCACCAATCAGTAACTTGGTGGGTACCAACTTGTGACCAAGTGGTACCCATCAGTTACCAACCCTAATATTCCTCCAGGTACCGTGCAGTCACCAATCAGTAACTTGGTGGGTACCAACCTGTGACCAAGTGGTACCCATCAGTTACCAACCCTAATATTCCTCCAGGTACCGTGCAGTCACCAATCAGTAACTTGGTGGGTACCAACCTGTGACCAAGTGGTACCCATCAGTTACCAACCCTAATATTCCTCCAGGTACCGTGCAGTCACCAATCAGTAACTTGGTGGGTACCAACTTGTGACCAAGTGGTACCCATCAGTTACCAACCCTAATATTCCTCCAGGTACCGTGCAGTCACCAATCAGTAACTTGGTGGGTACCAACTTGTGACCAAGTGGTACCCATCAGTTACCAACCCTAATATTCCTCCAGGTACCGTGCAGTCACCAATCAGTGAACTTGGTGGGTACCAACCTGTGACCAAGTGGTACCCATCAGTTACCAACCCTAATATTCCTCCAGGTACCGTGCAGTCACCAATCAGTAACTTGGTGGGTACCAACCTGTGACCAAGTGGTACCCATCAGTTACCAACCCTAATATTCCTCCAGGTACCGTGCAGTCACCAATCAGTAACTTGGTGGGTACCAACTTGTGACCAAGTGGTACCCATCAGTTACCAACCCTAATATTCCTCCAGGTACCGTGCAGTCACCAATCAGTAACTTGGTGGGTACCAACCTGTGACCAAGTGGTACCCATCAGTTACCAACCCTAATATTCCTCCAGGTACCGTGCAGTCACCAATCAGTAACTTGGTGGGTACCAAATTGTGACCAAGTGGTACCCATCAGTTACCAACCCTAACATTCTTTCAGGTTCCACACAGTTTGATATATCTTCATGAAAGTACGGTCAAAGCAATGAAAACACTGGGCAATGTTAATTATTTAATGGTGGCTACCTTGTCCTTTATGAATGGAAATTGTATTACTTCTAAAAGTCAACTTGAATGCCACCGTCTCCCCTCCCTCCCCCATACACTGCTATTGCTCGTATAACCTTTATATTTTCTTCCACTATAAGGGTTCCATATACTTGACAGTAAGATACCACGCAGTAAAGTCACATAAGTGTAAATATACACGACTTACAAACCGGAATTGTACGTGATTCTGGTATAGCCTTCCAGCTTGGTTTCATTCATCCAGTCAATTACGTACTAATTTTTACGCTTGATTTTCTGCATTTTAGCATATTTTTAAGGCTAAATAGGGTTTGATATGGGTTCGATGTCTTACACAGGTAATTTTTGACAGGTTGGTACCACTCAGTAACTGACCTGTTACAGGTCAGTTTTCAACTGATTGGTACTGCAAAAAAGGGCCCCCACTCAGTACCTACCTGTTGACAACTGACCTGTGACAGGTCAGTTACTGATCGGAACCAACCAGTTACTGAGATGGAGTGGTATCCATTGGTATTACTGAACTGTACCAAGCTGCAACAGAACAGTACCAACCTGTTACCAACTAGTTACCATGGTGATATGTACCAGGGGTCGAAAAGTCCGCCTGTCCACCTGTCGTCGACAGGTAATATTTCCTTGTGACAGGCAGAACAAAAAACTACCTGTCGCAAGTGACAGGTAGAAAAAAACTTCTAACTGTTTTATCAGTTCCCTAAATCATTACGATGTTCAAGAAATCAAGAAAACACCGAAATTCAACTAAAAAATAAACGTAATGTTTCGCCGACATTCGTTCTCCACTTTATTACGATATCTGTGTGAAGAACATCAAGGGAGGTAAGTTGTCCAAGCATGTGATCTCTATGACTGTCGGGTCCCCTCGAACGCCCGTTTATTGCTTACATATCTTGGGAAAATTGAGGGTTCCCGATATTGCTAGCTTGTCTACGTCATCATGTCCGTGGCGGGAAGCACTGGAAGAGACCAGCAATCATATCTCTGAAAAAAACATTTACTTCTTAACTTTTGAAATGGATCATTTCCTCAAACGGAGTAATGTGGAGGAAACTAATAAATCGGGCGGCTTGCCGACCAGCCGTGACTGTGCCACTGACACCGGCACTGGCTGATCAGCTGATTGAACTATGACGGTCTGTCTCACATAACATCAATTTGATGATTGACTGAGAGGGAACGGGATTTTCAGCTACATATCGGAGACAATTTTTCTCTGAGAAGTGAAATTTTGCACATTCATCTGAACACGATTTGTGCATTTTTATCCGGAAGTATAGATAGATTTGTTGCTTACGCAGGTCTGTATCCAGGATTTTTTTGCAGGTTCCCATCCCATTCCTAATTCATTATTGAGGGCCCAATTTTCGTTAGTGAATGTATGTCAAAGTTCCATTGTTCAGGCTGGTGTTCTACACAAAACACAAAATAATGTTTAACACAAAACGTAAGCTTATCAATGAAAGGTACATTTATGTACATTATATTTTACAGTGGGTGATAAAAAAAAAATATTTTTTTGCAATTGACAGCCTCTGAGATAGTTCATCATCATTACAGTTTTAACCATGGAAAAATGAATGACATGGTTTTGTTCAGGTTGTAATTTAATGTGACAGGTAGAAAATGATTCTACCTGTCACATGTGACAGGTGGAGATTTTCAAACATTTCGACCCCTGTGTACACATCCACTACTGAACTGTAACCACTCGGTACTGAGCTGTAATGGAACAGTACCAACCTGTAACAGAACAGTATCAACCTGTTACCAACCAGTTACCAGTAAGATATGTACACATCCACTACTGAACTGTAGCCATTCAGTACTGAGCTGTAACTGAGTGGTACCAACCTGTGACAGAACAGTACCAACCAGTTACACATCCACTACTGAGCTGTAACCACTCAGTACTGAGCTGTAACCACTCAGTACTGAGCTGTAACTGACCAGTACCAACCTGTTACCAGGAAGATATGTACACATCCACTACTGAACTGTAGCCATTCAGTATTGAGCTGTAACTGAGTGGTACCAACCTGTGACAGAACAGTACCAAACAGTTACACATCCACTACTGAACTGTAACCACTCAGTACCGAGCTGTAGCTGACCAGTACCAACCTGTAACAGAACAGTACCAAGCTGCTACTGATCAGTACCAATCAGTTACAGATGGCAATTATCCACCCAGTACTGAACTGTAACCACTCAGTACTGGGCTGTAACTGAGTGGTACCAACCTGTAAACAGAACAGTACCAACCAGTCACACATCCACTACTTAACTCTAACCACTCAGTACTGAGCTGTAACTGATCAGTACCAACCTGTTACCAACCAGTTACCAGGAAGATATGTGCATATCCACCACTGAACTGTGACCACTCAGTACTGAGCTGTAACTGACCAGTACCAACCTGTTACCAACCAGTTACCAGGAAGATATGTACAAGGCTGCTTTCAAAAATAATTTCTTATGCATTTATTTATATATAAATAATATGCTTTGAAAAATCATTATTAATCTATTTTTGGAGGAAAAAATAATTTTGGGATATTTGGGGAATTGATAAAAAATGTGTTGTCAAGATATTTTTTATACATTTTCAGAATACATTATTGATGTCTAGGATAAGTCTATGTATATGTCTAGTGAGTGGCGATTACCTCGGAGTGGTCCAAGGCGGTTCGCTGGTGATCGCTAGCCAAACTGCTGAACCAGCATGGGTTGGAGCCCTGCTGGTGCATGTTTAAAAGTTTGCCAGTTACTTGCTCACCTCTCAGAGAATTCCGGCTTTCTCCACCATTAAAACTGGCTGTCACCATATGAGTGAAATAACCTTGAGTGTGACATTACCCCCCCCCCCCCCATATGTCTCTACAGGAGAGCTGTGATAAGATATTAATTTACTAAGATCTGTATTATTCGGTATGCTATGTGGGATCACAAATATCAGAGATACCCATCAGTCCAAGAAGATAAATAAAGGATAAATAAATCCTCTTAGCTGTCATACACAGTAAAAGATTTCCTGAATTCAGATCTTGATCTGATCTGCACGACTGTCTCATAACAAATTACACGAGGTAAGCTTTGCATACTTAAAGTCTTTATTTTATGTATATTACATCTTTCTGTAAACCAACATGAACCCGGATCAATCTTACAACTGAAGAATGTCCGTAAATTGGATGACCGATGTAATATTTATGATCATGAAACGAGTCTGTAATTTGAAATACACTAGCAAGCATGTGAAGCAGGCAGGAATAAGTGTCCTCGCAATTGAGTATAAGGTAAAACGTGGTAACTTTGACACAACTTTATCACCAAGCTGATTTGGAGACCAGAACCCACTATGTCAACACTGGGTACCATTAAGAATCCACACTGGATACATTTGGACCTGTTCTGATTAAGTGTGATAACCACAGATATTTATTGCATGTAAATTTTAAGAAGAACATGTGTCAATGTTACCCCATGGTGAATGCCCTGGGGTAACATTGACATGCATCATCAAAGTCATAGCAAACCAGCTGGGGTAACTTTTGACATGTTGAGCCGGGGTGACTTTGACATCATCATGGGAATCAGTGGTGAACGTGGTGTCAAAGTTACCCCAAATACACAAATTTACTGAAAATAGTGGCAACAAGAAAGAATTGGATGAAGCTACTACATCAATGATTACTACTTCTAAAATAGTGTATTTTTACTATAAACTCAAAACATTGCAGATCTTCACCATACATGTAGAAGTTTTTGTGTCAAACTTTTAACAGTTACACCAGTGCCAACTACAACATGTTAAGTGGCCATCTTATGAAGAGTGTCACATGGCTGGCCATCTACCCCCTGCTGCCTCAGCAGATAACAGCATCTTATATATAAATATGAGATAACTGTCTATGAGCTGTAACAGTATGCTAATATAACTAAAACAAAAAGGTGTCAAAGTTGTCCCACTGTCAAAGTTACCCCACGTTACCTTACTGGGCATATCTGCTTGCGTGCAAAATTTGGGTTGATAAATTTACAAGCTCTAAGATTCAATATTTAAAGAATTAGGAAATATTAAAAAACACTAAAGTAAGTCATTGGTCAATGTTCTATTTATACCACTTTATCACATTCCCTGCTGGGTCACTACTGCTAGACTAGTATTTGGTCCTTGGTCATTAATTTGTCGATCGTGTTAAATGTCCAATCATCAACTGAACATGTTCAATCAGTATGTTGTGGTTAAAAGGTATACTGGACTGAAATACACACACTTTACATTTTTTAAGTAGTATTCTGAACAGGTTATGTTGTTGCACTAAACTGCCATGTTGGTTTTCTGGAGGAGGTAACCTGTTGGTAACCTGATTGACAGTAGTAATTGTCATCATGGAGAGATGTTGATAGTACTCAGTTTTCACAAGTATATGCATGTATCAGTGGTTTCTGATGAATTTTCCCTCAGCAGCTAGGATTCATCCTCATTTGTCGTGTTGTGGTATGAACAGGAGAGGGTCTGAATTTTCAACATGTCTTGCTCTGGCTCTGTATTTAGTCATATCGCCTGGTACTGCAAGCTGAAAGATAAATGAAAGTTTGAGGTAACACAAGAAAAAATAGGAGCAGTTTATTAGCACATGAACAACATGGTTAGTAAATAAAACATCCAGAGACATATTTGTAAGGATGGATCAGCATCTCCTTGGTTGGTATTAGACATTGTTCAGATTATATTTTAGTACCATTTTTCAAGTTTGGCATATTCTATTATAAAAGGTACCAAAATCTGTCCTAGAAAAAATTGACATTAGCAACATTCCAAAATCAAGATAACCAAAGAAAAACAAAATGAATAGCTGTTAAACCTTTATAATATACTTTTCATTATCTGTTCACTACTGACTCATCAAGCTAGTAAAAAAATTTGAGCAAATGGGAATAATGAGAGATGAGAAAAAAATGGTGTCTAACATCAGCTCTGTCAAGGTAGATAACACAAAAATTACCAACTTGTGATCTTGCCTAATATTGCCTAAACATAATTTTGAGCACTGGGAAAAATGTTGCTAACGTCATGTGAACATCATGAAGCATTCAAAATGGATTTGACAGAACGACGTTCTCCAAATTCACATAAATGAATTTTGCTTGGTGTTTCATCATCCTTTCAATCCATTCTGGGGTGATAATTGTATACAGTTTGGATTATTAGCTTCTACAAACAATAAATTAAACACAAAAATGTGGGTCCGTCATAGATGAAAAATGAAAACGGTAGATGGTGGTACCATTTGTAATAGGATACGCCTTTTGCAAATGGGAACCTGATTTCCTTCTTATGCTCTCACCAAAATATATCCCTAAACATTTGGACCAAATGGGGGACTTGCACAATACAAACTATCAAATATTAAAGATTCTGTAATTGTTCCTTCCTGATTGTCAATTGGTCCAGTTGACTAATCAACTGAGAGAACTAGCATTTGAGTAAATAACAATGGAAGATCCCTCAAACCAAGATAACTGGTTTTGGCACCCATGATATTTTATTCTTCAATAATTTTACTAGTAAAGTGTGACTGTCCATATCACAGGGAAGACCATATTTACATCAACCACTTCCAAAAATTGAGAGAAACTATGCTCAATGGTTTGCGTTTATTTCAAACTAGCTTGATGCAGCGTAACGTCAACAAGTGCGAATTCATCAGTGCACGTGGCACAATGGCAACACTGAACCGATCACAAAAATATTTCGAACCTGTTTGTGATTATTTCGAACCCATTTGTCACAATTTTATCCTACATGGTTGTCTCAAAGCAAGTAAAATAGCCAATGAATGTGCGAGTTTGTGGCAGAGATAGTGACAATGTACAAAAGTGTATTGATGTCATTGATAAAGGGCCACAACTCTGTGAACAATGAATTAAGAGTAAGAAAAAGTCACATCTGCCAGGTGACCCTAAAGCATCTCTTCCGTGTAAAAAAGTTACTGATATAATGGACCAGATAAGCTTATTTCTTGACGTTTACGATGACGTTTACGATACACAGGCATAATTCAGCAAAATATTTTAACGGGTAAAATATGTGACAATGCATATCTCTGCAAGGAACTAAGAATCTTCTAAAGAAAGAATGTCTCAATAAGTCGAGCACCCGTGGGGTTCCCGGGTGTGAAAAGGAATAGGACCCCAAGCCCACCCGTGTGGTTCCGGGTGTGAAAAGGAATAGGACCCAACGTCGTGATATGACTGAAATATAGTTGAAAGCGACGTTAAATCATATTCACTCACTCACTCTAAAAGTCGATTAATAGTAGCCAAGATATTGTCTGGATAAGTTCTGCCATACCGACAGGGACTGCATGCGAACATTCCCTTCCCCTTAAAAAGACGGGGGGGTAAGAACATGAGTGACAGATGTGTTTATAACTTGTCAAAATACATATGCGGTACCGGTATCTATTACCCACATACCTATTCCTGGACATTTTTCTGAAGACTGCAGGGTAGGCCTACCCTCCATATTCCCCATGTCATACTGTATTTTACCTGGATGGAATAAAAATGTAATATGAAATTGGTCATTTCCTTTGAAAGGGTTTCATACAAATTTTTTAGTGATATATAATTTTCTTTTTCACATTAACCTTTCTTCCTTGAATAAAACCTGCAATTATTTGAATATTCATTGAGTATTATCTTGATTCTCTCTCTAATATGAAGATCATTTTTGGTGAATAAATTTTGCTTCGGTGTTATTTTAGCCTCCAAAATCGTACCGTATAGCCTCGGGGCAACCCAGCCTCACAGCTGGCTGTTCCCTTCCATGCCTGGGGTACGGCTTTAATATGATTAACATTAATTTAGGAATTACAGATAAATTGCCATAAATAATGAAAAACAAAAATAAAATAAAAATAAAATCCTGGTGCGTGTGACGATTTTCTGACATTATCGGACGATGCATAGTTCACAAAACATCGAAGTTTCAGAAATATTTGATGTACAGAGATCAATTGAATTACGGAAAACCGGTGTACATACAGCCATTGAATCTTTACCCTACGGGTGTCAGAACAGTTATCGGACAGGTCAGTTATCGGACACGCATCTCGAGCGCACGTGTTGTGCTAGCTAAGATTCATAGCGTCTCCCTTCCCTCACCACTATGCCGACGACAAATACATTTCCCTGGTGGTAATTCGAACATCTCCATGGCGCACTTATTATTACATTTGCGCCCTATTGGACCTTCATTACTTGAGAAAAAGGGCCACCATGAATAAAAATACCCATAATCGGTGTTGTGATCATCATCCCCTGTATACACGGGGTCTATTATGACGGAAATGCCCATCTTCTTGACCCTCGATTTCAGGTGATTTTGAGGCTCCATAGGAATAATTTTAACGTCTGTAATTAATTTTTGACCGACGAATGGCCATTTAGTCTGCCATTTCTGTATTTTTATTCATGGCGGCCCATTTTCTCAAGTTGAAGGTCCAATAGGGCGCAAAGGTAACACAGGAAGGAAGCAATCAGAGATTGCTCAATTGTATGCCCCCCCCTTCCACTTTAATCCGACACTGCCCCGCCATTGTTCTGTTCTTTATTGGTTGGTGGAGGCCTAATTTGGATAATTATAAAAATTCTGTTTCAGTCACTTTTTTGCCATGTCTCAGCAACAAGTGATAATACGATGCTTCGATACAAGATGGTCGCCAGGGCTTTCGCCAAATCCGAAAATGTGACCTGGTTATGAGACCTACATTCCTTGGGAGTATATTGTGGTGAAATTATGAAGCGATCAGTGAATTTTGTACCCAATTCACTGTTTTTGGGGCAATTTCATACTTCAGGACCTATGTTATCTGCTTTGGAATGTAGAATAACATATAATATAGCCATTTTCCTGGTTCAAATCAGTTATGGACTGAGATCCAGCTTGGACAAATAAATATATCCCATTCACTTAGGTTTAAACAAAGGGCCATAACTCTTGAAAATATAACCGAAAACAGAGAAACTTCACGCTACACACCTATGGGTCACTGACCACATATCATGCGTATTTCATACTTGTTCATACAATATTAACCGAGATCCAGCCCTACAAATCCCAATTCACAAAGATTTGAAGAAAAAAGGGCCATAACTCTTGAAAATATAGGCGAAATGTGGAGAAACTTCACGCTGCACAACTACAGGGCACTGATCACATATCCTGCAAATTTCATAATTGTTCATACAATATTCACCGAGATCCAGCCCGGACAAGTTCCAATTCACAAAGATTTGAAGAAAAAAGGGCCATAACTCTTGAAAATATACGCGAAACGCGGAGAAACTTCACGCTGCACAACTACAGGGCACTGATCACATATCCTGCAAATTTCATAATTGTTCATACAATATTCACCGAGATCCAGCCCGGACAAGTTCCAATTCACAAAGATTTGAAGAAAAAAGGGCCATAACTCTTGAAAATATAGGCGAAACGCGGAGAAAATTCACGCTGCACAACTACAGGGCACTGACCACACATCCTGCAAATTTCATAATTGTCCATACAATATTAACCGAGATCCAGCCCGGACAAGTCCCAATTCACGGAGAATTCAGGAACAAAGGGCCATAACTCTTGAAAATATACGCGAAACGTGGAGAAACTTTACGCTGCACAACTGTGGGTCATTGACCACATATCATGCAAATTTCATACTTGTCCATACAATATTAACCAAGATCCAGCCCGGACAAGTCCCATTCACAGAGATTTCAGAAAAAGGGCCATAACTCTTGAAAATTATACCGGAACTCGGAAAAAACTCCACGCTGCACAACTACGAGCCACTGGCCACATTCCATGCAAGTTTCGATCCTGTCCATCAAATATTAACCGAGATATTGCCCGGACAAGAAATTCGGACGGACAGACGGATGGACAGACGGACGGACAAAGCGATCGCTATATGCCCCCCCTCTAGTTAGAGGGGGGGCATAATAATAAGTGCGCCATGGAGATGTTCGAGCTACCACCAGGGAAATGTATTTGTCGTCGGCATAGCGGTGAGGGAAGGGAGACGCTATGAATCTAATTCTTAGCTAGTGTTGTGCTCGTGATGACAAGGCAATAATATGTCAGAACAAAGGGGAGATCATTTCTAATTGTTATGCAAAATATAGAATTATAGGTAGACACGAAAGTCGAAAAATTGAAATGTAACATAAATTTTGTTTTGATCAAAATTCGAAATTTCTCATGTTGTGGCGGGGTGCCAGGCCCTAATCTAGCACCTCTCAGCGTCCGATATTCGGACGCTGCCGTTGGCTTCGGGTGCCCTTGCCGCTGGCAAAAAAAAAAATCATTACCCGGTGACCAGTTTTCGTCATTACCACGTGTTGCGCAAAAGTCCAATTTTGTGTGCCTGGCAGACTTCTATCATTGGAATTGCGACCTCCATTTCTGAAATATTATCTCAAATCAAATTCCCATATACACGTTTTAATCTAAAACAGTAAAACGTAAAGTTTCTCTATCATTCACTTTCGTTTCGGCTCTCGACATCACGCATGTTCAGGGCCAAACGCTTATGGTATTGCGTCTTGGTTAGGGCCCCATAACCAGGACAGGAAGTGCAAGGCGCTGTTCAAGCAGCCGCTCAGCTCGTCGCAAAAGAATTACAATGCCAAACTCCACGTGATATGAAAGGGACAAACAGCGGGCTCTACACAAGTCCGGTGCCTGTACGATGATGCTAACATCGTTGTTTTGCCGGCAAATTAGTCAGAAGGAAGCGGCTAGTCCCGCTGAGGCAGATGACACTGACGGGCTTGACAAACTCCAACACCAAGCGTACGTACGGTACAATGCGTACAGTTGAAATGTGCCTATCAAATTACCTCCGTTGACGAAATCAAGTGTTTAATCGTTGATATCCTTTGGATCTAAATTAGGAAATAATGGCATATCTTTGGAACACAAATTCTGCAAGACAATATAACATTTTGAATAGACGTAATATTACTTTCACAGCCAAATACTGAAATAGACCTACAATTGAAATAAGATTGAGCATTAAATTAATTTCATTTCACTGGCTTCTATAATTTTTATTTACTAACTTCATTTTGACCAATAATTTGAAAATGCAAACAATTTGTAAAAAAATTACTACACATAAAAAAATCTGAAAATACAGACAGCAATTATACAAAAGGCATGGTGAAACTTGTACCAGAACAAACTATACATATTTCCAGGTTTTAAATAGATTTGGATAACCAGAAGTAAAATGAGGTATTGATAATTGTGTGTATATCAATCAGGATACTGAATATTCTTCCATTTTAGCTGTGTATGGGGTTTTCTTTATTGCTGAAACTCCAGAAAAGAGTTTCAAAATGCTTTCAGAGAGCATCAGTTATCAGTTCATTCACACAAAAAAATCCGCGAGCTGCGAGAGGGGTCTCTCCCCCCGCTGGCTCTCATGGCGAGCGAGGCTTCGCGACTTTGATTGCCCCTCAACCGGATTACCAACCCCTGCCTTTCATTTCTAGATTAGGGCCTGGGTGCGAAATTCGATCTACCACCCTGTCTTCCGGATCTTGCTCTCAGGTAAATACGTATAGAAATTGAACAATGATCATATCATCTTAAACGACAGAACTAACGATTGTCATGCACAAAACTTGAAAATACATTGTACTTCAACGTCAAATTCTTGTTCACGATGGGTGTCCGATAACTGTTACTGTCCACGGTGGGAACTGAGCTGAAAAGTCGATTTAAAAATAGCTCTCGCACTTGCAGAAGGGAGTGACGTCATGGATTGAATTCATAACGGAAGATAGCCGACGAGCTCAGCAATCATAGTGTCAGTTTTCATATCATTTCAAGAAGTACTTTTTATATATTCCAAATAAACCTTAAAAAACACACGATAATAGGTCGGACACCCGTAGCTGCACGAGTCGTTGGCAGCTGATGGAACAGCAGATGTATTGTTCTCCACTCTGAGTCTCATTAGAGAGTTGTTCAAGATATAACGTTTCACTTTTTCATTACCATAAAGATTTATTCAACCCTGCAAAATTGTGATTTCAAATTTCTGCGAAAAATAATTTAAGGGAATCAAACAAATTCGCATAAAGTTTGAGCAAAATGTTACGTATAAGAATGATACCAGTATTTAAATTGTCGAAGAAAAAAAGCTGACAACTGGATTTGTTGATTTTGACAAAATCAAAGCAAAAATTGAGATCATTGAGTTACCTGGTATTTTTGGCATTGCTTCTCAGAGAAAGACTGTGTGGCCCAACCTGGGGTTGCATAAAATTCAACTGGTGACTGTTGAATCTTACAATCTGCAACTTTTGAGTCCGAGTGCAAGCTGCAAGTTTCTGCTATTTGTCAGCATGGTGTTGTTGTTGCTGCTGTGACCTGTTCACTGAGTTGATTCAGTCAGTGTGTAGACTGTAGTCATCCGGAATGTATAAAATGTTCAACACGAAGTCCCACTCGTCCTAAATTATCTGAAAGACCTCCTCTACTCCAATTTCTGACATAATGGAAGAAATTAATACTTCTTTTTCACTGCTGTGCAACGAAATGTTGCCAGAACTTCCTTTGCTGCACATGTCGTCTGCTTTACACCCAACGCCCCCTAGTGGTTTGTCTAGAGAGAAGGGGACATAACCGCCTTTTGCCCCAAATCAAACTCCGAACAGCGCATACATCTGAACGACTATCGTCAGCCAGACGACAGTCGTTCAGCTGACATGCGCTGTTCGGAGTTTGAAATAACAGCTGCAGCTAATAAGAACTAAATTGGTAAAATCATTGGGAATTAAACTTCCAGAAAGATATAAATAAACTGCAAAGAGAATGTAGAATTTTACTATAATGCACAAGGGATAGCAAGGTTCTGTAAAATGATAAATAAGCTTAACAACATTGTTCAAATTTATATTGAATAACAAAGGCGAGAAAATACTCCTCATGCCTAGATACTCATCAGGCATGATCATGTCTTTAGATCAAATGCCCCAGATTTCGTTCAAATGAACAAAGCTTTAAAGTTGGCTTGGATAAAAAGATTTTTCACATGAAAGTTTTTGGAAACTAATTCTTACACGGTCTTGGATTCCTGCTATAATGGAATTACAATGTGAATACAGGGCCGGAAATAACTGGTAACCTGTTATTCAGGTAACTAGTTGCCAGAAGGTTACCCAATAACCAGACCATCTCAAATTTCACAGTAACCTGTAAATAGGTTCCCATAACCACGCCTTATTTCCAGCCCAGTGAATAAATTGAATTTACCAATTCCAGCAATATCAGCAAATCTTTGATATTTTGTTTGAAAGTTATTTCAGTTGAAGATCTACAATTATTTTTTACCAGATAGTATGTAAGGAATAATCAAAATGATTTATATGAAAAGAAATGTTTGTTCTTTAGATCATGCATGGTAACTTACCGTGAATTCTATCTTCATGCTATCGTATGAGAGGATCATTAGAAAAAACAAGACCCGACAATTGTGTAATAAATATGCCTTTCAATTTTTATTCCTTGAGAATGTTGAATTTCTCAACTTGATAATGTTTGAAAATTGCTGAAAAATAAATTGTGCTTAAAACACATATTGTGTGTGATTGCCATGTTCCCAGAGATTATAGGAAGTGAATAGAAAAAATATACAACATGCTTATCTAGGGCATATGACGAAAATGTGGTGTGAATTGTCTGCGAAAAAGGTAACGTTTGTTTTCTTTTTTATTGAATAACCATCCACATGCAAGTATCTTGGTCGTATTTAAATAAAAATTGATACACCATAAATGAAATATATCTCCCCTATCATTTAGTATTTTGTGGAAGAACAGCTGCGGTACGTGTTACTGATTGGTACCAAGTGGTCACCAATCAGTTACCAATTGGTACGTGTGTGGTACCAACCAGTTACTGATTGGTACCAAGTGGTCACCAATCAGTTACCAATGGGTACCAACCGGTTACTGATTGTTACCAAGTGGTCACCAATCAGTTACCAATGGGTACTTTTGTCGAATAAAGTGTGGTACCAACGGTGAACCAGTTACTGAATGGTACCAAGTGGTCACCAATGATTGGCTACCAATTGGTACCTTTTCAATAAAACATCTGTTCTACCAATCAGTTACACGAAGGTACCAAGTGGTCACCAATCAGTTGCCACTTTGTGGAACCAACCCGTGATACCAATCGGTAGCTGAACAGTACCAAGCTGTCACCAAGCAGTAACCTCACATTTCCTGTACGGTATAACCTAGTGGTTACCAATCAGTAACTGACCAGTACCCTACAAGTCAGAACTGCACGGTACTGTAAAGTTAGGATGATGGTGGCTACCAATCGGTTACCAATCAGTTACTGGTAGGTAACTGGAAAGAATCTGGCATATACTACCGTGTGGTGACTGATTGGTAACTGCACGGTACTGTTCAGTCAGGACCTAACGGTACCAAGCCTAAAATATCCGTCCAGTACCAACAAGTTACCTAGAGGGTACCAACAGGGAACTGAACGGTACCAATTGGTACAGAACTGAACGGTACTGGTTGGTGAAAGTTTGCCTGTGTACCTGTTACTGATTGGTACCAAGTGGTCACCAATCAGTTACCAATTGGTACGTGTGTGGTACCAACCAGTTACTGATTGGTACCAAGTGGTCACCAATCAGTTACCAATGGGTACCAACCGGTTACTGATTGGTACCAAGTGGTCACCAATCAGTTTACCAATGGGTACTTTTGTCGAATAAAGTGTGGTACCAACCAGTTACTGAATGGTACCAAGTGGTCACCAATGATTGGCTACCAATTGGTACCTTTCCAATAAAACATCTGTTCTACCAATCAGTTACACGAAGGTACCAAGTGGTCACCAATCAGTTGCCACTTTGTGGAACCAACCCGTGATACCAATCGGTAGCTGAACAGTACCAAGCTGTCACCAAGCAGTAACCTCACATTTCCTGTGCGATATAACCTAGTGGTTACCAATCAGTAACTGACCAGTACCCTACAAGTCAGAACTGCACGGTACTGTAAAGTTAGGATGATGGTGGCTACCAATCGGTTACCAATCAGTTACTGGTAGGTAACTGGAAAGAACCTGGCATATACTACCGTGTGGTAACTGATTGGTAACTGCACGGTACTGTTCAGTCAGGACCTAACGGTACCAAGCCTAAAATATCCGTGCAGTACCAACAAGTTACCTAGAGGGTACCAACAGGAAACTGAACGGTACCAATTGGTACAGAACTGAACGGTACTGGTTGGTGAAAGTTTGCCTGTGTATAGGATCGATGCCTGATCCCCGATATAATTGAAGTTAATCTTTAGACAAACGATTTGCACAGATATCAGCGGCAGATGCATTGGCATGAATTTGTGGTTTGTACTTTTATACTCTTTCCTATGCCTACAGTATAGAGCAGATATTTAACTATTGATAACTGGGATGAATATAGTAAATATGCATCAGATTATCCTACTATTCCAGGAAAGAATCATTAGGTTAAACATTGATGATAATTTTATCAACTTCATGTTGAAAATAGTTCAGTTAAAATTATCTCTCTTGCCGTAGAAAATGGAGGAATAGTACGAACCACAAATTCATACCGAGAGTCGTACGTCAATATACCTGTGGCTGCTATCGGGGCAAATCGTTTGTCTAAGAATTAACTTCAATTATATAGGGAATCAAGCATTCCTCAGCAATTTCACTCTGCAGTGGGGAAAGAGGACGAACAGCAGGCAACGGCCGTCACTCGAAACCGAACGCGATTGACGCCTACCAACAATCACAGAGAATGAAGATACAACAATTGTCGTGAAGTATCTGTTTCTTGGGCTTGGAGATTACGTGTCACACTTCAATTGTGTATGACATGTTGCCCAATGGCATCGACGCAAACTGGAGTTATCCTTGAGCGCCATTCCCGTTTGGTGTTTAACTACTGTGTTTTATATAAAGCTTCCGTAAGCGTCTAGAACCATAGTAAGAAATTATTTCCGACATATTAAGTCGACTAAGTATATCGAAATTTCGAATTAGTATCTCGAATTTTCGAATTACTACCTCGAAATTTCGATATCGAAATCTCGACTTACTAAATTGAAATATCGACTTACTAACTCGAAATTTTGAAATTACCACACCACGTCTCAAAAAAAAAAGCAAAGCTGCTTTCCGGACAACACCTGACAGCCAAAACCTGATTTATCGAACATCAAATATGCTGGCTTGAAAACATTGAATGCTCTTTAATCTAGAACCCAAATATTTTTGAAGACATCAAACCTTTTTTGAGACCAATATTTTTATATAATCGCATATCAAATAGGTATATTTGAGATCATTTCAGACATCTACTATATAACGCATTATTTGCAGGATGACAGTCAGTCTTGTGTATTATGGACTGACCTTCAATACCGGGAATCTGGCAGGTAACCCATATGTAAACCACGCCATTGGGGCCACTGTTGAGATTGTCAGCTGTCTTCTCTGTATCTGGCTTTTCGAGAAGTTCGGACGTCGGATCCCTCAGTTTGGAGCTTTGCTTTTCTGTGGCCTGGCTCTGCTCGCAATGATTCCAGTTCCAGAAGGTACTATTCTCAAAATTGCTTCCCACCATTGACGAGGCCATGTAGCTAGGTAGAAGTATGAATGAGTAAAAGAAAGCAGACGTTTGATAATAGATGGTGTGTATTCGTCATTGAGCGCGTAAACTACTTCAGTTACAGGTCCACTGATATCATTGAAGACGGTAATTGAAGATACCAATATCAATGGGTAGGCTTCCACGTATCTTTCTTTTCGTAATGCAGATTTGTCTGTTGTGACAATCGTCCTCTCCATGACGGGTAAGTTTATGATCACCGGCTCTTTCTCCATGGTGTACATATACACGGCAGAGGTGTTCCCTACTATGGTGAGGAATCAGGCTGTGGGCGCCGGATCTGTTTCGGCAAGAATCGGCTCCATCAGTGCCCCCTACATCGCTCAGCTGGTATGTTTTACTATTGTATAGTAGACTAATCTTGCTGTTGCTCACAACCACGAGCTATGCTAAACCTGGCTGAGTAAACATAGGAAACACTCCTTTTTGTGTGACGGTAAAAAACTGATTTATTTTTCAATCTAAAACCTCTGAAAGAAATATTCTTTTTGAAGTTTACATTCTGAGACATCAGCGTGGAAAAAACTGCGCTAGTCACAAAAATGGATTCATGCTTAATCAAGATGTTCTCCCTGGCATAGATTGGTATTTTGTACTGCACATTCCGATTTCTTCACAGCTATGCTACCGCGCGTTCTGGAAAAATAGAAGCTGTTGAACAACTGTACATGGCGTGGTCTAGAAGCTAACAGTGTTAATTTACCACCAAGTTACTTCGTCAATATACTCTCAGATATGATAAAAAACATTTTTGCAGGGAAATAACAACATTTTAGTGCCAGCCATCACCTTTGGGATTTGCTCGATCGTGTCGGCAATACTGATGTTGTTGGTTATGCCAGAAACGAAGGGTAGAGTTTTACCGGATACCATAGAAGAGGGAGAAACTCTCGGCTCCACCTCAAGGCAAGTCAACTCGTTATTTATAAGTTTTGAAAAATCACGCTTAATAATAATAGGCGTACATCATGGGAACACCATGAAGGTATTGCAGGTTCCGTCTCCACCCGGAGTTATGATAATTGCAAAAACTTGAAATTGCTTCCTTATATACTGGTGCCGATTGCGATGGACCGCGTTGAATATAGGTTTGACAATATTATAAACACACTGACTAAATAATCGAAACCTGCAATTCCAGGTGGCCTGACTTGAACAATTGATTTACATGCGCAGTGTAAAAGTACATGTGTACGATTATTGACAATATTCGAACAAAGCGATAAAGCATAGCCTATGCGAAGTTTGAATTGGATGATATTTCGTCAGGAAATTTTCTCCGCGCGGGAGCTTTTGGCCCCCGTGTTATCTTGAGTATAGATATACATTTTTGTCTTTCTCCACAGCGTTAACAAGACTCCCTCCAAACCAGAAAAGCAACCGGAAATCACCATCGATCAAGTTGTGGAGTGGACGAGACTGTAGAGGATTTCAGTTTGTGAACAATGAAAACAAATATGGCACAGTATCAGATAATAAATGACTATTATATTTCTCTCTCCGTTCGTCTTATTTGAAGATTATGCAAATGAGATTGGAGATGTCACCAACTAAAACTAATTTAAGGAGCTAACTTTATCCAGGAATATTTTCAGAGCCATGAGTCAGATCTCCTTGAAACTTACAGTAGTGCTTATTTGTAGTGTTCTGCACCGTGTAATATTTTTTTCAAATAGTTTCTTGACAAGCTCTCGGATAGAGGTACACTACAGCAAATGTCATATACTCAACTACATATTAACAATATTTGCAAACATTTAACACAAAAACAAACAAACAAAGCATGGGTTTTACCTAGTATTACAGACAATGTATAACACAAACATACATATTTGAATATTTAAATAGCTTTTTATGTATCATATAGGTATTATACATGTCTCTTAGCACTTCGAGACAGGGTTTTACTTTTTTTTGCTTTGACTGATATATATATGCCATTTAATGACTAATAATATGGTATTAAAAAGTGGCCCTCTAGAATCCGGACCCAACAAGATTTTGTCCGATAGACGTGCGAACCGAATAGTTGTATTTATCCATGCAGTAACTGCTGTCCACAGGGTCTGAATGATGGGACACCCCCAAAATATAGGGAGCACCTCTTTCTCCGACTGTCAAAAGTCACATACAGTTGTATGTACAATTGTTAGAATGGACAAAATAACTTCTTTGTTGCTATAAATCGGTGTAATATACTATATTATAACCGTCTCAAACGAGTATCGAAAGTTGCTAAAAAGGGTGATTGATATGTGTTTTCCATATAATATATTTGTTTTTGACCTTGCCATTTCTCCTCTGCTAGGGCCTTACGTATTTTGATTTCACACATATATCATAGAAGTCTCGACATCCTCTTTCAATTTTTCATAAGAATGTTGATCTGGTTGATTTCAATCATATATCTGTGATTCGAACATGGTAACAGATAACGTTTGACAGCTTATGTAATACCATGATCTGAAATTGATACATTTCAATAGAAGCATCTAAAGAAATAAATCCTCTTTGTTATTTATTAGGTCGTTCGCAAATATCACACCAGAGGTAAACCAGTTTTGTAAAAGGCGCTTTTTCCTCCAATTTTTTATATTATTGCTATATCACAAGCACTGTGCCCTCTTGTCTTCTATATTCATAAATTTCAATCATTTACACCATGCTGAGAACACATCTTTCCAAGCATATATGAATATCATGCACGATTACATGTTCTAGCATAGGATTTCGCTGATTGGCTGGACCTCACCAAGAGCAAGGTCGTGGAAACAATCAGCCATATTGACAGAAGTATCCTTCTCAAGCAAAACAAGTACTGAGAATCCTCAATTCACAAAAAGTTCTAGCAAATCCCCAGAGTCAATGAAAGCTCGTTTGAAAAACGGGCGAAGAGCATTTCCCCAGATAATTTTGTAACACATAATTTGGTACTCACAGGGCTTTAGATCTCTCCAATTTGGGCACACTCCCCATTAGGGGTGGCAATTTTTTTTTAGGACGGGACAGTGTGTGGGGCATATACCCCTGGAGGATGAGCAATCAGGAATCATCACTGGTAGAAGTACCTCTGAGAAGGGGTTTCTTCACCAACGGGCGAAACCCAGTGTGATGCAACACCAACTTTATTTTGCGTTTCATGGGCCCACCGACATTAAAAAATCGAACAAAAATAAAATTTCAAATTGCCACTTTTATATTTCTCATGCAAGTTTGAACATGAAGACTTTGACCTCCTTTTTATTCCTGATTGTATGAATTAGGCTGTTGTACTCTATCTGAAACAATGCCAGCAAATAAAAATGAAAAAAAAAAAAAAAAAAAATACCTTTCACTATAAGTCAGCGAATTGTTATTGTTGTAAAATGCTAATACTACTTAGGCAATAACGACATTCAATGTAAATCAGGAACCTTCACTGGCTGTGTGATCTATCACTCTGTCATGGTACCCATATTTCGACCGTGATGCAGTATGTCAGAGCTAGGAAATGGAGGGTGTTTCAACAGCTCAGCCGATACAGCATGGTTTTAACTTACTGTTGAAAGCTGAGGCTGTTGGAACACATGCAAAATTAGTTAGATTGTTCTGAAAGACAACTCACATGGGAATATACAATTATGAAAAATAAGAGTTACAACATTTGTAGGTTTTCATCAATTCTGATATGGATTGCCAAGAAAATTATACCTATATTATCTTAAAATGACAGTCCTTATCTAAACTTCATGACATGTAGAAATATTCAATGTAGGTACATACCCACTATATCCCCATACTTTATTCATTTGTGTACAGTTTACTTAGTTCTTGCCAAATAAGCAGATTATGTATTCTTTTAATCAATTCGAGTGTGTATTGTATCACCTGAATCACACCATTTGTAGATCGCTGTCAGGTTATCGCTTAACATTTAACAATTTCTGGAAATGACAGCATTTTAATATCTGTCAACCGGACTGACATAATTTACTGCCTTATACCTATTCATAAATGTATTGGCTAAGATCACATGCAGAAGCAAAGTAACTCCGAATAAACTTAAACACATGGTGACAGTCTCAAGATTTTGACAAAATTTTATTTGTCATCTTCAGGATGTGACGATGGATGGTTAAAATTCGGCTATCAAATCCAAAACTTAACATTGGTGTAAAAGCTTCGAAAGAGCTACAGTTATTCAGGTAGACTACTGTTTATTATTATTTTGGTATTTTTGTTTCTAATTTCAACTTTCATATATATATTTTATTTCATCAATCACGGTTAGATAAGATAATACAACCATCCAACATTTCTGTGGTGTGTGTATTCCTTGTCTTGTTAATTAATAGCCTAATATAGTCTTGTATTTCTCGTTCTGTAACTATTCAATTCTCTAGATTTTATTTCCGATTTCAATCCTCGGTACATTTCTTACGTTTCTCTAATCAACTTTTTTTTTCTAATCTCTGTTTCAGTTGTTTATTCCCCTAATTGACATTTCTGCTCCCACTATACACACTCACTCACACCTCAATAAATCACCACCCATCACTATTAATCCTTATCTAACTATTGCCATTTCAATTGTGTATTGCCAGGCCTATGTGGTGTGTGTATTCCTTGTCATGCCTATGTGCCACTCATGTTTATCTTGTTATGTTCACATATTATCCGATTGGCTATTGCCCTCTAATTTTGTGTATCGAACCATTTCAGCCTTTGTTACATGTAGTTGTTTCTGTACATATAAGAGCCTGTATCTGCTGTTATATCATATCCTGAAGATGACAAATCAAATTTTGTCGAAATATTGAGACTGTCACCATGTGTTTATTAAGTTTATTCGCAGTTACTTTGCTTCTGCATTATGCCAAGCTTATCAGTGGATCAACACGACTAAGATCACATTATGCCTTGTATATGTTGGCACTTGTGGGAAGTTGATGCTGGGTCGACATCGGGCATTACAGACTAGTCTTTTGTGTTAAATGCCGTCATTTACATCTGACGACGATACAGCTCACCAATCTCCAATGTACGAGTTGTCACAGCGAAACAGCTCACCAATTACCAGTATACGAGTTGTCAGAGCATTTCCATCATAGCTCTCTAGATTTGTATCTAATACCGCTTATGCCGGTGCTAGGGGCCGTGTGGTCATATCATCCAAGTTGCCACATGAACAGGTACAATAAAAGCGTACCAGAGATACAACACATATCACGAATCGTTAGATTCTTGGTATGTGCTTTAGAATAGGTTAACCAGAAGACTATTCTGTGAAGTCATGTGACGCAGTCAGTATGTCGGCATCTCTTCCCACTTCCCTTATATGTGTTGTAATTGTATATATACTGTGCGTATGGAGCTGTTTGTAACTTTGTTCACTGCTGGAGATGCTAGAACTACATGTAGTAGCGAAATATATGGAATGAAATTGGCATCCCTACCCAGAGTTGCTTTTCTTCTTTACTATTGGAAAATCATCAGTGGTTCCAATGGATTACTTCATTTAGATATACATGTAAAAATTTCTCAGGTGGGATGTGCCATATAGCAGGTATGTAGAAGTTCCACTTCAAAAATCTTTCTACTTTTTCAGTTCAAAAAATTATTATCAACAGTTGTAACTATCCTGTCAAAATGCAATGGTATGTGCAATTTCAATCTCGAGTTTCAAATAAATTCTGGGGACCTCCACATAAAACAAAAAATTGAGCATTAACTGATTGATAATTTGTGATCTTATTCAAACTAAAGTCACGAGAATCTCATATATTTAAAAAAAATGGCCATTTGGCGTGTGAATTATAACAATGGGGATGTTACGTTCATGTTCAGCAAAACAGAATTACTTTTCCCTGATTAAGAAGCAAATTTCCATTTTTGTGAAAACAAAATCTTATTTGGAGACGCATTTTTGCGTCTCCATGATTCGCCAACACCACCAAAATCTTGTCAGTCCTTTGCCTATCTTGCAAGATCATTATACCCAAATTTCATGGAAATCAAACACGTTGTTTAGAACGGAAGTTTTGACAGTAAGTCAGATAATTGAGATTTTTCATTTAAATGGCAATTTGGTTCGCACCGACAGGGAATTATCATGTCGGCAATCCTATATTTATGCTTGGCAACCTAGAATAGAACAGTTTTTAAATATTTCTCCAAGCGAATTGGAAAATTTTCATTTCACAAAAAACTTTTTTTTTGAGACGCAAAAAACTTGCCTTTATAGTTATGCCAGCTACACCTAAACCTTTTCAGCACATTGCCTATCCTTCAAGACTATTGTAATAAAATTTCAAAGAAATCAGACAAGCCGTTCAGACGAAATCGTCAGAGAAAGGATTATTTATGCTCTGACTACAACGCCACCTAGTGGTGAGCAGCGGGTATCGAAACACAACCAGACAAATTTCCCAGGCCTAAGGAGATAGCACACCAAGTCTGACCCGAAAATATTTAACGGTTTCAGAGATATTCACGTTTAAAGTCGCGGCGGCGGCGGCGGCGGCGGCGGATCCGGCAAAGCCGTTTCTCATGAAAACATAAGAGCATCCACTTTGTGGAAATGCTCTAATTCGGCATAGTCCCAGCAGACAAAGCTCTAAATAATATATAATATTCATATGTAAATGTTACTTTTAGCAGGTGCTGGTTAAGAAATTGAGTATAAGCATACCATCATCAAATACGTCCATCTACTTCCAACTGCATATTATGATTGTTTTTTAAATTTGGTGCTAATTTTATAACATGAAATAGATCTTTGGATTATAAATGCGGAGATACTTTAATGGACGACGGCTGAATGATGAATGACCGACCAGACTATTGTAATATCAAAGCCGAATTCCATAGTGCCGAATTTCACAGAGGAAATCGTTAAAATTGGCAAATTGTAGAACTACTCAAAGTTATTTTCATTGATTGCAAAAAGGCTTCTAAATCTAGCATTTTTAACCCATCATCTGTTTTGCTTTGAATTGCCCAAACACTTTTTATTTTATAAAGTTTCTCATCCCGTATAAATCATTTCTGCGGGGGGATTAGAAAGGCAGGAGAAAAGATAATTTAACTACAGTTATTCGACCCATAGTAATGAACGAATTCGGTAGTTTCTGGATATCTGTAAATGTATCTTTGTAATTTCTCAATACCCTTTCTTTTCTGTCTTGGATAAAACATATTCACAATAATTTGAATTCTTTCCCGCATCAATTTAAGTTATATTCTTCGCATATTTTATCTCTCAGCCCCTTTTTCGTCCCTATCCATTGTAATATACTTTTGATAAAATTTATCTTCAGGCCAGATCGTCTTGCCTACAACGTCTCTCAATATTAAACCTATTTGATAAAAACCAATTGACGAGATATCATTATAACATTTTTTAACCTACTTGGAAAGTGTTGAACCGAATTAATACTGTTCGACTGAAGGTCCGGGAAACGGTGCCGAATGCTTGTTTAAAATCCAGTACTTAGAAGCACCTTTGGATGTTTTTAATTTCTGTATGATTCATTAATTCTTGAATTAGTATGTCTACCTTTTATAAAACCTTTTGGTTCGTCATGGATAATAACAATTAAAACTGTTTGATTCTATTTGCAATATATCCCGATCAGATCTTGTATGGCACATTTAAAAGGGATAACGGCCACCAATTTGTTAGAAACTGGCTGAGTGTATCACCTTTCAGAAGGCAGGTTATCAACCCTTGTCTCTGACTGGTTGAGATTTTTCCATGTGCAAAGCCATAGTTCAAAGCTTTTATCAAATATTTTGCAATGTCGCGACATAAAATTTTAAAGAATTCTGTGGTAAAGCCGTCCATCCCTGTTTTCTTATCGTTTTTCATATACTGTAAAGCACAAGTGAAGTGGACAAAGTTTGGAGATCTAAATCTAAATTTCCTAAATCTAAAGTATCTAAATCTACGTCTTCCTACGTCTTCCTTCGTTATTTATATATCAATTTTGATGGAAATTCCCTATTTCTTGAAGTAATTTTTCTGATTGGTTATTAAACTGGATTTAGTTTTTCTGTATTTTTGGGATAGTTTTATTTGTGTAATTCATTTTCTCAAGTGCACAAAAGAATTTTGATGGTTTTTCTTCATGTTCTATCCAGGTGGCTCTTGATCGTACCATAACGTCGTTCATTGTTTTCTTTCTTAATTCTTTGAGCTCATTTCTATATGAATCTAATATAACTAAATAATCTGGAAAATTTGATGACAGATTTTCATTCACAAACTTTAACTTCCAGGTCCTTTTTTGCTTTATTTGCAGTTCTTTTCCTTTCACTTGGGAAAGCGATACGGATTTGATATTTTCGGAACATTATGATGTCTTGTCGGCATCATTGAAAACTGTTGACCGCTTCTCTCTTGCAGGAAACTAGCCTATGTTTATACTATGATTGTATTTTTGAGTTTGGTGCTAATACTGTTATATGGATATGGAATAGGTCTTTGGATTATGGACGCGGATATTCTTTAATGGACGACGGCTGAATTATGAATGACGGACTAGACGCTTGTATTTCATGGTTTGCCCTCTCGAAAAGCAGTGTTTCGAACTGCAATTATTCATCTATTGTGAATTGTTTATTATCGTCATTTTCCATTTGTTCGGAATCTCAAAATTTGTATCTGTCTTTTATGTCATTTATACAGTCTGTTATTGATATAACAAGGGTCATTTAGAAAGAAATTTAACAATTTACAATTTAACAAAGTCCTCTTTCCTCACGTGAAATGCGAAAATTTACTTGCATTCACTATCATCGAATGATCAGACTTATACATTGGGACAATGTCAGAGTCTTGAATAAAGGACAACAAATCTGGCGATGTTAAAAAATAGTCTAGCCTAGCTTGCTTAGAAGGTTTTTCTTTTAACCCAGGTAAATCTAATTTTCGCTTTCGCATACCCTTCCCCAATAACTCTCTTCCTCAATAATGTCTGGAACTTTTTGACCTTCTTTGGGGTTATTAATGTGGAGTATCTATGTCAGGGTATAAAACCAAATTCTAGTCACCGCAGATCACAGTATATTCACATTCGGAATCTTTAATGATGTCTTGAATTTTGTCGAAGAAGTCCGGTGAGTCGGAGTTGGGCCCATAAATAACGCACAATTCAGACAGATTTCCTCGATTTGAATATCTATGGCCAAATCATTTCCAGTGGGATCTTATTTTGTGCCTAAAATCTTGAACTAAAATGTATAACTAAAAAGTTCAGCGATACAGCGCGCTTGGTCAGAGTATGAACTAAGTCTCTACTCACAGCCCCATTCTTTCTGAATATCATTTTCTATATCATTAGTGAAGTGTGTTTCTTGCAGACAGCATATGGAATGCCGTTTTTCTCGCAAGCGATTAAATATATCTGTTCTTTTATTTTTCACCCCCAATCCTCTACAATTGACAGACGCAACTACAACAGAATTATCCAGGGTTGTTAACACAGTTCTTACTAACGGGGCTTGATAATTTATTATCTAAAATCATCAAAACTAAAACTACAGTGAAAAAGCAGTGTTCTGCAGTATACGCATAAATTAGATTAGACAGTCAAGAACACGGGTTAGCTAAAATCATACATGTATAAAAGCAGGCTAGGCAACATCGGCCGCACAGCTAGGCAGAACGCATTTGAGATCATAGCTAGGCATGGCACATTATTCAAATCGGGACTAGATGCACAGTATTCATAATACATGTAATCACGACAGTATTCATAATACATGTACTCACAACAGTATTCATAATACATGTAATCACGACGAGATCAGAGACACTGCATCACTACTATACAACTAGTCGTGATAATTTATAGATGCATGAAATTACTAATCCGGATAATGCATAGATTAGATCGTGATAGTTAATCAAATCCATATAGGATAGTGTCCATATATGACAATGGCAATAAGTCCATATAGGATAATGTCCATATCGTGTACTGTCTATGACAATATCCCCAACACCAACGAAGTATCACAGTAGGGGGTAGGAAAGTGTATTAAATATGCCAAGTGTACTATCATGGTCAGGCCGCACATATCGAAACAAACAATCACTCTTCCAGTCTCCGATGGATCGGACTACAGGAAGTGGCACTCCCGCACAGATCAACCACGTCGTACCGCCACGCCTAAGGCTGTGCGTATTATAATCTGCTGATGGAAGACCGATCAGGCGTATCAGACGCCCAAGTTGACGACGAAACTGCACATCAGACAAAGTTTTAGTAATATTATGGAGCCTATAGGAGAAGAGGGGCGACTGGTCGTTGACCTGCCCGGATGCCGCAATAAACATAATAATGGCAGAGGCAGGGCAAATCGGATTACCCCTAAGGAATGGAATAGCAACTTCATGCATGCGCTGTGAAAATTGAATAGTCTTAGATGCTCTAACTTTAAAGGGGAATGTTATCGCCGGACCTATGTAAACGTTAATATATACATTGATACTGTAAGAAATCGACTATATAGTTTTCCCCCCGATATCCGAACTTTAAAACGGCAAATTTGGCGATTTAAGCGTGTTCCTACCACAAGCCTGTCAAAGCGGTGACCTTTGACCCATGACGTCACAGAGTGAACCAGTCCGCCATTAGCATACGTAAACAAGTAATGTTGCTCCAATATTTTTCGACTGTATTCTCGTACTTTGGAGGCATCATACCTCGTCGGTGTGTTGTTGGAGGGTGTAGCAACACGAATGGAGATGGATTCAAGTTGCACCCGTGGCCAAACGGGGAACAAATCGGGGAGAAATTCGACGAAATTTGTGCAAAACACGTGGGGAAAGCCGACGAAATGGTCTCGCATTTATTTCGCTCACTTCACTGACGACAGCTATGCAAAAACAGAGATGGCAAGAATGTGTGGATATCCCCCTATACTGAAAGAAGCTATTTCCAAGATCAAGACAAATAAATCTTTAATAGAAAGAGAAAATAGACAACCCCTCAGTCTGCCAGAGTGCGTGAGTTATACAGGGACGACCGACCTCGTGGACTCGGCAAGCGACAAACCGTTCCCGCAGACAAGCACTGTAAATCTCCCTGCATGTTTGGGCCCACACCGCTTCCATCGTCTCCTCGAACAGTCCATCCTGAATCCTACAGCTATTACCTGAACTGTAATAATCAATGTACTTTTAATTAACTTATTCCCGTATATAGGAAATTCACTTCTGGCACCAGCTTATCCTGATTATTTGGTGTCTTTTTGTATCTCCATGTGAGCACACACATTCTATGTTTTTTTGATACAATAAATTGAAATTGATCACCCGGAAGAGTAACTGAAACCAACAGAAAGGTGCGAAGCAAACAATTTTTTATGGGAGGGTGTCCAAGAGGGAGAGTGAGAGAATTAAGGTTTAACGTCGCGCGTTCAGCAACAGGGTGTCCAAAAGAAATAAACGGCTTCTCCACAGGTGAATTAGTTATTGTTTCAACATCAAATAGCTGCCTTTGGAATTGAAACTTTGTTTTCATTTGAGAGGATTTATCCACAGGTATGGATTAGCTCCCGTTTTAACATCAAATCGCTAACAATAATTGACAAACACATAATAAAATTAAGCACGTAGACAATGTAAATAAGCCGGCCTGCCACGGTATAACAATCTGTCCGTCCCGTAAGAAATGAAAAATAATGAACCATACAATGCCAATAAACACACACATATAAAAATAAAGGCGTAAATAACTACATAGTATGCTCTTTACAATAACAAATTATCTGTAGATTTTAAATGAATATATATACTATAGTGACATCCACAATAAGCCAAGCCGGCCTAGTTTCCTTTTTGCTATATTATTTAGAAGTTTTTTAGCACGGAAGAGTAAATTTACGATCCTGTGCATTATAATAACTGATCTATGCCTAAAAAAATGCCAGATAAAAGCAGAAATGTATCAATATTATTGTAAGATCCACAGATAGTTGTAATTTCGTGTATAAAGCATGTAATCAGTGTATTTAAACCGGCCTGCCACAGCCTAACACGGCCTGCCACAGGCTTGAAACAGGCCCGACATCAGGACGACCCAGTTTGACCCCAGATTCGCTTGTATATGGCTCAAATCTATATGACTCGATAGATTCTCCTTCTCCTAGTTTCATGATCGCTTACTGCCTCTACATTCTATTCAGTTCCAAGACCTGTATAATCTCCAACGTCACAGTCTTCAACGTGGTTAACGCTGAAATCGGAATATGTGTCAGAGCTTGTACCCTATCTGTGTTATCCGCCATGTTTGACTCTGGCCGCTTCACTGTGTGACGTCACAGGGTAATCGCCGGGCGGATTTACTGGGAGTAAAAATCAGGCACTTTGGAGCCGTATTTCAGGATATTGCATCATCGCTAAAATTTTGAAAATAATTCTAAAAAATAAAGCAGGCCACAGGGAACTGCTTTTCATTGGTTTTACCCATTCAAAAATTGTGATAACATTCCCCTTTAAGGATTACACCCCTATCCACCACGCGCATATCACATCGTAGAACGCACTTGCATTGTACATTCTTTGGGGTTGTGTTAGCCCGTCCTATATAAAGAACATACTCAATCGGGGTACTCCCTTAAACAATTGAATTGGAATTAGTAACCAATCTCTTCCGATTGAAAATCAATCTATTAGATTGACAATTCGAGTTTATTGGAATCTATTCGATTGAATTTTCAATCTACGTTAGAATCATTCTGTTCTTTTTCAATCTAAGAGATTGCAAATAATTAAAATCGCACAGAAAGATTGACATTTTTATCCGAGAAGATTGGAATCAGGGACAAGATCTAATCTTCACAAGTTAAAATGTCAATCTTTCGATTCGATTGAAGTTATTTTCAATGTACTGAATTGGAAAAGAACAGAATGAATATAATGTAGAACGATCCAATCTTCACAGAGTAAAGTGTCAATCTTTCGATTCGGTAGAAATTATTTTCAATCTATTAGATTGGGAAAAACAGAATGAGAGTAATGTAGACTGAATAATCAATGTAATAGTTCATAATAAACTGGAACTTTCAATCTAATTATTTTAGAGAATATCGGTAATGTGAAAAAAGGACAATATATAAAATATACATAACAGTTAAACTATGACTAACATAGGGTTTGAGGATAAAAAAGGTTCAAAATTACATCAAAAGTGCAGATGGTTCAGTTAAATATTTTATATAATTAACCAGCCAGAAATAAACACAGATACAAACTGTGGTACAATATGTCACAAATCATAGGCTTATTACAATAATGTAAAAGAGTGTGGCATGCAGCTCAACTGATCATAAATGTTCATAAGCAGTATATTAAGTTATTCAGCTTTCTTCCTAGCTATGTTGTACAACTCCTCCCAGTACTTATATCCTGTGTCCAATACTTTTGTTCACTCCTCGTGAAATTCACAGGTTTAACACTCCTCAAATCAATCCAACTCCAACAACGATCGACGTCCCAACCAATTTCTATAACTCGAACCAAGGAACAACACTACGGGAATTTCTCCCAACAGCGTCGACTTCATAGTGGAATTATACAAATCTCCAAAAGGGGTTTTAACCAGCATCTCGGTCAATGAAATGGCTATAAGACAATCTCTCTCAATATAACAGCATATCACTTGCTTATACAGTTATACAGGCCGGAAAACACACTGTTTATCACTGTCAGGTCATAAGCTGAATGATTCTTTCTTGCTTCTACATTCTCTTTTATACAACTTTCAAAGAACTTTCCAGAAAATGATGTCATACATGATGCTATAAAGAAATGCCTGGAACATTCCACACAACTCTAGTAGTTTCCATGTTTACTATACTAATGTGTCACCTAGAAGCATCCAGATTTCTATGCCAAATATAGAACAAATGGGCAGGTGCTGAATGATGTGATTGTAACAAAATAAACATGTTCACAAATTACTGCTGCCAGGGCCACAATAGAAAATTAACTATTACATCTTTACAACACAACATGAATTTACAATTGACAACCCAAAGGTTTATAATTGACAAACCAAAGGAGAACTAGAGTACAGCATCCTAACCCCTCCCCCTTGGAGGAAAGAAGATTTTACCGAAGTAAAGCTCTTTACAAGATACCGGTAAGCAGTTAGCGAAGATAATTTGCTGTAAGTACAATATAATTATACACTTGACAATGCATCAGCAATTATATTATTTCTGACAGCAATGTGTACAATTGTTAAAGCATATGACTGTAGCATCGGTAACAAGCGTACCTGAGATACAACACATATCACGAATCGTTAGATTCTTGGTATGTGCTTCAGAATAGGTTAACCGAAAGGCTATACTGTGAAGTCATGTGGCTCTGTCAGTATGTCGGCACCTCTTCCCACTTCCCTTATACGTGTTGTAATCCAGCGAAGCAATCTTTCACTCTTAGTTTTAAATTTCCCAAGAACACCAATGGATTGTGATCAGTATATACAATTACATCACCAGAGTTGTTGGTTACATACACTTCAAAATGTTGCAAAGCCAATACAAGACTCAACGTTTCCTTTTCAAATGGTGGAATATACCCGTTGATGTTTATTAAGTTTCTTGAATCAATGACTCACAGGTTTGTTTACCCAGATTCATCCTCTTGAAGCAATACAGCTACGTAGCTAACATCCATTACTACCTTGAATGTTTCAGAAAACAGTCTGACAGGTCTCTGACCAAACAAAGTTGATGTTCTTTTTTAGAAGATTACAAGGTCACTGAAATTTGCTACAAACTTTCTCTAAAAACCACTTTTTCCCAGAAATCTAAAACTCCTTTTTAAAACTGGGAACAGGGAAGTCTACAATGGCCTTGGCCTTAGCTTCACGTAGTGGTACTTGAACTTGACCCACAATCACATGATTTGTCTTGGCAAGTCTGTCAAATAACTGCCTAAGATGGTCATCCCAGGTCTCACTATACACCAATACCTCATCAATTTATGCAACAAAATGCTCCAATCCTGTTATGGCCTGATTAATTGAGCGTTAAAAGCTGATCGGAGCATTTTTCATCCCAAAAAGCATGACCTTGCACTGTTATAAACTGCTTGTGTGACAAATGCAGATATTTTGTTAGCCCTGTCAGAAAAACGTACTTCCAGTAGCCTTTTAGCAAATCCATCTTGGTCACATAGGCAACCTGACCGACCCTTTCAATACAGTCTTCCATTCTAGGAATCAGTAAGCGTCACAGTGTTTAAACTTACCGTAATCTTTGTGAACCATCTGGTTTAGGTATGAGTACAATAGGTGAACTCCAGCTACTATGGCTTAACCTCTATGCTAACTTTTCATATATATGCCTATATAGGTGTTATTTAATAGGCTCAGAATCTCACCCAAAACCACGTCATGAAAATCAAGAGGGGTACAACCTGGCTTGCCAGAACATGATAATTTGTATTCATTTAGCAAATCGTTGAAATCTGCTCTCTGTTCAGACAAATGACTCAATTTACTGTCAAGGTTCTCTAGGACTTCAGACTTTGGTAGTTTTGTTGACATTGGATCCATATGACATTGTTCTAAGTCTGTACTATCAGGTTCTTCAGTAATGCTACTGTCACAATGAGAATCGCAAAGTGCCGATCGTTCGTCCAACTTAGCTGCGTAGCGTGGCTAGTGCGCCTCTCCCGTCGTCTTTTCTGCAGTTAGTGCCATGGAAAACCGCCAGTCGAATGGCGCGCGTTGTATAGGATCCCCTGAACTACTTGTAGACGGTGGATGGCCACACACTTACGGATGCAAAAAGACGCGCTACACTTGTTCATTGCCTTGAATTGGAAGGACAACGTGTGTACTATAACCTGCATTTTGCCGATAATACTTGTGCAGAATCTGTTAAATCTCTAGCAGATTTTTTTCCAGCCAAAAGTGAATGTGGTAGCTGAACGATACAGACTCAAGCTGCGTGCCCAGCAATCCGGTGAGTTGGTTCGTTTTTCAGTGTAACTATGGCACAATGTCTGATGAAATGATTAAGGATCAGATTGTTAGAAAAACTAACATGCCGCGCATCAGAGAAAAACTACTGATGGAAACACTCGCGATTGCTAAGCAAATAGAATCTTCCATCTCTGTAGCCAGGATGATAGTTAACCTCGCCCGATGGCTACCTAGCCTAGTTCGGCACGAACTTTGCGTAGAACTTTTGATGGAAACTCTCACTATTGCTAAGCAAATAGAATCTGCCATCTCTGTAGCCAGAATGATGGCTAACCCCGTCGATTCAGAAAGTGCTGATGTCCATGTCATACAGTACAAACAGAGGAAGTTCCAGACACCACGCCAAAATGACAAACGTACATGTCAGTGCTATCGTTGTGGTTCTAAAAGCCATTACGCCAGTTCTGTCAAATGCCAGAGAAGAAATATCACCTGTAACCATCGTCATAAAATTGGGCATTTAGCTGGAAATAAATATATCAATCATGGCAAGATGTCCGAGAAATTACGGAGCAGTTGGAAGACACCCTAACTGTGTTTCATGTTAATCAGCCTACTTCGTGCTTCGATGTTAACTACATATTCATGTGCAATGTCAAAATTATCAAAAATGAAATTGGGAGCCATATCGAACTGATGGTTGACATAGGTTCTCAAGTTTCCCTCCTTTTCCATCGCATGCTGCCCATTACACATGGGAAAGCCAAGTATCAAGCTACACTCTCAGAACTAGTCAGGAAATAATCCTGAATAGATCAGGCTGCACATCCACAACTCAATTTCAGAGATTTTACCTGAAATCCAGAGATAATTTCCTGTATTTCAGAAATAAGTTCCCTGAATGAGAGGATTTTCCCTGAAATTCAGGCAAATTTACCACCCTGATTAGTAAGTTCCCGACTCTATTCAGGTACGTAAAATCCCCTAAAATTCAGGTAATTTAGCTTTAATTCATGGATGATATACCTGAATTTCAGGAAATTATCTCTGGATTTCAGGTAAAATCCCTGAAATTGAGTTGTGGATGTGCAGCCTGATCTATTCAGGAATATTCCCTGGATATTTCTGAGAGTGTACTCTCTTTCTGTGATGAGCTGCCTCTCTGCTGAAATATGGAAAAAGAACTTATCAGCCATACTTTCTACGTTATACAGTCTGGTACCGTAGTTAAGGGATGTGACCTCATCAAGGCATTGGGAATGCAAATTGACCCAGTGGGTACTGTTTACCTACCTGTTGATTCTACTGACGCATTGCCAGACCTATCTTGCGCTGGTGCAGGTTGTGTCAAGAACTGTGTCCATAAGATTAAAGTGAGTCCTGATGTTACACTTGTGAGACAAAAACTGCGTCGGTTCCCATTTGCTGTACGCGTGGTTGCATCATTGGATCTACGCCGCCTCGAACAAGAAGGCGTTATGGTTCGGAGATATTTGCGTCTGTGTCGGTCGAAGGGAACCACACCAAGCCGTGACTATTGATGGTCACCTCCCTTCAGGTATTCACAGAAATGAAACATGCTAAGGTATTCTCTACCTTGGACTTAGCAAATACTTACCATCAACTACCCTTGCACGAGGGCAGCCGTGACCTAACCGAGTTTCTTTCTCATGAGGGTCTATTCAGATTCTGTAAGCTACAGTTCCAGGACTCGGACCACTAAAAGATTTACATTGGCGGCAATGTTAACGTAATTGTATCTCGTCGATTATCTAATTAAGTCTAGACTTCCATATTTCGGTAAGAAGTACAATGTACTTTAATTCAAGTGCTACAATCTGACAAACTTCTTGACGGGAGTCGCCCTTCGAAATTTTGAGTTATGCTCGCTCGCACAAATGACTTTTTGGCTTTTTTTCTCTGCTTTCAGAAAGCGGTGCACAGGCACCCAATAATCCCTCGTAGCAACACCTTATTATGCCTTGAGCTAAAATCAAACTCACAGCGAAACCAAACACATGTGATACTCCAATCACCTACCACTGGCCTTCAATTATTCGTCGCAACAGAGACTGAAACAAATATTGAAAACAATTCTCTTCTCGGGCAGAGGTTGCCTAAAGGGACTCGGGACTATCTTTTTTAGTGGTCTGAGCCCTCCAGCCCCCGCAGCTTTCCATGCAGAAAATGATGTCCTACATACTTCACGGCATATATTGCTACCTGGATGACATAATAATTCTGCGTGCCATGCTCGCCCAGCATGACGAACGATTACGCCATGTGCTATATCGACTGCCAGAAGCTGGTTTGCGCTTAAAGCCAGAAAAGTTCAAATTTCACCGTTCCGAGTTGCCATTTCTATGGCTCATCCTCGGTGATCTTCTTCCTGGCGATGAAAACGCTCGTCATTGATGCTCAAGTTCTAAGTGATGTTATATCCATCCGATCTTAGGAATGACTGGTTTCTACCAAAGTTAGTGTCGAATTAGGCTATGCTTGTCGAACCTTTCGCAATCTGACACGTGCCGATACCCCAATCGCATGAACATATGATGCTGAACCATGCTACGTAAAGATGGAAGACTGTTTTGTAAGCACTACTGCCCTAACTTTATTAACTCCTGACCTGCCATTTATTGTATCCAGTGATGCAACGGATTATGGCAGTGGTGAAAACTATGGGGCCGCCACTTTACTCACCTTGGCTCAGTGACTGAAGTGTCATTTCATAATGAACTTTTGTTTTATCATTCGCCGTTATGTTACACATCTACAATTACCTTTTGAGATGCCATACTGAACCAGATTTCACGAACGGTTCAACTTGTTACGAAGAGAGATATGTTATATGATATCGTGGCTTGAACAATATCCTGCAGTCCGTGTCATTGTGTTGAAAATTCCGAAATCTGATGTAACCGGAGTTTTCATACCTCAAAAGACAGAAGAGTTAAAATTTACTATCTAATCGTACCGGATTTTACACGTTTCATTTATCAGTGGACTGGTTCCCTACATGTAGTCACCTATTGTATTTGTCTTAGATGACAGAAAGACACCTCGTTGAGTTTGAAATAGTAAATGTTATGTGTTTTACTTCATTTCTAAAAAACTTAAACAACACTTATTTCAGTTATATTAATTCTATTTAGAAAGTGAACTAATATTAATATCAATCATGTTTGACACATTCTTAGTGAGCGAAAGACACTAGTGATGAAAGGGGGGTCCTTGTCGCATAACCGACCTCACTACCAAGTCGCCAGCACAACGAAACAGTTGTTCTAGCTCACTTCCTCTAATAACGGGAGTCCAGGGATCGCAGTCAGAGTAACGCACATTGTGTACTCCTCTGAATGTAAGACTTCAAGCTTCTTCCGAAATATAACCCAAAATAATAGCGGTTGCGCCTGATATTGCAAATACATGATACCGAACACCTTTAAAACAAACTTGACCTGGACCTATATACTCTTTTTTTTCGAAAGATGGACTAGCATAGTCATCAAGCTAAATAATATTGCGAGTAGGTGTACAGTATACAGAATATATCATTCAAAACATGTAATATGATACAAAACGATGCTCACCTGAAAGTTTGTTCTCGTTAAACCATTCTATGTAGAGCGAATACATGCAGGGTTATTTGTTTAACTAGCCCGCAACTAGATGTTTGAGCATCCCATACCTTCTTTAACACATTTCATGAAAATATATGTTTCCACTTACACTGACGGGACAATAGGTCCTGACTGTGCATAATATATGTTAAACAATGTCTTATATATGCTGCTTACATATAAACCGAAGTGATAGACAGGTTCACATGGGCCAAACGTCGTTTGTCTAGACGATTTACCATATTATTATCTTCTCTCGTTAATATCAAACTAAATTTGCAGCACATTCCATCCATGTTATCAAATAATAGTGAGAAACTCTAATATGGATATCACATCCGACTTCTCCTTCCGATAATTATCAGATGGTTTTGTCAGTAAAATTACATTGAGCATGCCTCGCTACCTGTTATCCATGGTGATGTTATATTACAGTTTGTGGAGGTACCCGGTACATGTAGACCAGTTTGTAACGTACGACTTATACTAATTTTTTATTGAACTGAATGCTGTATTACATATTTAAATTCAGATATTAAATACTGAATTCCGAAAATGTTCAATTATCGATTTTCGTTCCTCAAAATCAAAAATTAAATCAACTTTCAATTTTTTTTTCGTTTTACTTCGCGCAAAAATGAAAATAAAATATTGAAAATTGTCCTTTTTTCGTTCTTTGATTTTAATTTTGACGTATCAATGTTAAGTGCGCAAGCGCAAGGCTTATGATGTCACTTCCAGTCCGCGGAGTAGTATGGAAAGCGCAAATCGTGTCGTATTGGCAGGTGTGGAGCGTAATATGGAAAACCAGTGTAATGAAGACATGAGAGCTTCACTACACAATACGAGATCCCTGGAACCCGGGATACGCACTAGAGGACCATGGACCAACTGCGGATGGGCAGGATTGAGTAGGCATGCGTACCAGGTGTAAAGCATCATACGGCGAACGATGGGGTTGAGACACCTGGAAGTTTCATTAAACGAAATACCTGGAGCCTGGTATTCCCACTAGGATAATATAATAGATACGTAGGTAACCCCAAAGGAACATCCCCTTGAAATTCAGCATTCAGACGTCAATTGTGGCGGTTATGTACTTGTTTGAAATGGTATTTACGGGCCGCTTCCCATACGGATTTGGCAGTCCACTTTAAAAGAACTATATTTTAAACAATAATCAATAGCGACTGAGTGCATGAATACCCTTCGAGTTTATGGCGCTCTAAACATCTATTTTTAGATTAAAATTGCTTAAAGCCTCAATGCCAATAGCCAATGAGAACAACGCGATGCCATCTGTCCAGACCAGTCTGGTGGTCCGCCATCTTGGTTAGCATGTGCAGTCGGCCCATACTACCCCAGTTGAAATGACAGGCATAAGGCATCTCATTTAGTGAAACTTCCATGTCTCTCACGCTCCGCATCTCCTATACGACCCGGTTTGCCTTTTCTATTGTACTCCTCGTACCGGAAGTGATGTCATAACCCTTGTGTGTGCACACTTAACATTGATACGTCCAAGTAGAAAACGAAAAACGGATAAGTTGAAGCAATTTTCAATATTTGACTTTCATATTTGCTCAAAGGTGAACGAAAATTAAAAATTGACTGTCAAATTTTAATATTTAATTTTAAGAAACCAATAAAAAAAATGAGAATTGGCGGTTAAATTTCAATTTTTGATTTTAAGAAACCAAAAACGAAAAACTAAATTTAACTGGGCATGGTTTCACGGACCCTTCTATTTCGATCTTGGATCTGAACCAGTCACAGATTTGAGGGGATGTTCGTTACACAGGAGGGAATATGTTAACCATGGTAACAGATCCGGAGATAAATGTTGAAACGCCAACGAACTGTCAAAGAAATGGTAGAAATTATAGCGCCTAGACGGACAATTCCATGATAGAGATAAATTGTAGCACCGGTAGCATTTAGAAAAATTAACAAAATGAACGGAATCGCCATCATGCAGACGAACCTGATACTTTTGTTCGGCATCATTTGACCTACCGTGGACCCTTTCCAGAATATTTCAGCAATATAACCCAGGCAATAATCGCAATTCTCATATAACACCATCAACATCATACTCACATCACGTGTACAAGTTGCACTCCAAGCTACAACCCTTCTGGTGCAAGACACTACCTATTGTTGTACGGAGGAGTGCCCCAACTGTTACCTAGCGTAAGGCGTCCAGCTACAATTGTTTCTGTGTACGATACTGTCAAACGTTGCAGGGAGGAGTAAATGCAAGCGTCATATTGGACAAACAGCCTTTGCTCATACTAGATTTGCGCGCCGATAATCGGAAGACCCCATTCATAAGAATAAACTTCAAAATCCGAGCATGCATAACTGAATATATATATATACATAAACACAAGACAGTTGCGTACAAGAGAAAATCAGTTTGAGGGATCTGAAAATACAATACTATGGAGCAATACTTTAACGCACTTTCTTCTTACATAGTATTATTCAAGAGGGCAACTACGATTCAGAGTTTCGAGGTACGCATATATTATCACTTGCCAGGTAGTGTTTAATACCCTCTTCAGATATGGCAAACATACTTAGGACATGTTTATGAAACTATATCCTTCTGTATATCTTCTGTATTATAAAATGTGTGCATTTTCTCCCTTGTGTGTGATTTAAACAAACATGACCTGGGTATGCACGTATACTTGTGCATAAATGGTGTAGTTAACCCTGTCACCAATATATTGAAATGGGATCATGGAAAGGGTCGATGTTAGCAGTATGATAATTGGTAGATTTGCACAGGGTCTCTTAATAAATGCCATCCAATCAGTGAAGAACATGTACATGAAATGGGGGGACTTTCAATTGAAATGACTTGCTGTTCGTCTTAAAGTACCCGTTCTTGTGCTGTAGCCTGGACGTGGTTAAAAATAACATCTAGGATTCAGAAAGGGCACGACAGTCGAGGATACAGCTAGTGTTAACTGACGTTGGCACAGGTAAGTTGTCTATATTTATAAGGTGCTGATGGATCCTTTCTATGATTTACACCAACGGATGCTCCAGTAAACTATTCAAAGAAACTATAACGGATTATTACGTATTTTTTGTCACTCATAATTTAGTCATCATTGTTGTCGTATACATGAATACAGGTAAACTCAAATAGGTTTAAACTGATGAGAGATGTATGTGTTTGACCCGATGTCCCCATTTCTGGATAATATGTTACTTGGAAAATAATGTTCTTTTGTTCAAATTTTGTGTGGAGACACGACGCTGTCGTACGATGAGATGACAGGACTTGTATCCCAACTGAGCGGACTTTCACGTACCGACTGACATTTATCGTTTTATTATGAGAGCTATAAAAATGATCACTACACATATAAGTATTATTGTCTAGCATTACAAATATGTGAATATATTGGTTGTTAGATCAATATGTATGGAGGTATCCCAATTTAAATGAGTGTCTCATAAAACGAGCCTTCATTTTCAAATGTTTTCATTCAATTGATAACTTTGCCAAGTAGAACAACCCTTCAACAAAATAGCAATGGCTCATGTTTTTAACTTCGTTCTGGGTCTTTTTTTTCTGATGAATTTTAATCGAATCGAACAAAATTGGATTAAATGAGAAGGTCACAGTTTAAACATTAATAATTTATATGTTTTCAGTGTCTAATGTATTTTTTTCCTCTTTTTTTTATTATGTGCTTTGTATTATGTATGTATTATATATTCGCTCCATGTGGGGCGCCAGATTTTTTGTTATGGCAATGAATATCATATCCAGGCAACAAACACAGTACTTGGAAAACTGAGGCACAGCTAGTTTCTTTACTTAATTTAAAAGAGCCTTGCGAAATTTCGAACGCTGAATAGTTTTTAAGAATGTTTCAATGAAATGAAAGCCATTAACGGATACGAGGCTATTAACTGATACTGATGCCCCTAACAGTATTTTTGCGGCACGTGAGTGTGAATTGTCAGTTGAAATGGGTTTCACTTAATCAGGCAAATATTTTGCAACTCATAATAAGATTTTGAAGGCTTAAATTTCATCTATGGAAACATTTATTCATCCAAACAATCTTATCTGGAGAAAGAATCAACCAATCCGCATTTCCTTGAGGAATTCGCAATAGTTCTTGTTGGCCAGTGGGGTGCAGTGGTGTCCGCCCCCCCCCCTCAATGAAACCTGCAAAAAAAATGTTTTTTTAGGGATCAGCGAACCCTGGGTTTCCAGGCAGAAATAGTGTCTTCAAATGATATGTAATATAAACGAATATGGGGTATGCACTTAGAGTAACTCTTGTGGTTTGTGTTGGATTTATGTTGGAGTTTCAATATGTCTAAAATCAGACATTATCGCCGCGAGCGCACCACGTGCCGTGATGCGTGTTGTAGACCTCTTTTGTATGTGTTAAACCAGAAAGTCAAATGGAGTCAGGCATAAGGTGTGATATTTTTAAATATCCATGCGTGCTTATGCGAAACAAAAGTGAAAATAAACCATAAATCTGCATACATTATGTTCAGATTTATTACCTGGAAAACGCGTAGAAAGCATATTTTGTGACCTATGACTCCGAAGCTTCCGGGGCCAAGGCGGCCCCTGGGCCCTCGCCTGTTGGGCTATTGGGTGAGGATTCGCTTATTTTAGCATTGTGTAAATAAATCGTATCAGTATCATATTGGTTTATAATGTTCCATGATGTAAAGGGCATTGTTTTGTTTTGGCTAAATATAACTAGAAAGTGAGATTGATTCAGGCGTGATTTTTTCAATATCGGTGCATGCATATAAGCGCGAAACAAATCTGAAAATAGAATGATGATAAATCTGCATGCATTATGTTCATATTTTTTCCGGGAAACGCTTAGAACGTATCTCCGACGACCTAGGCTATGACCTCAGATCTTCCGCAGCCAAAGCGGCCGATTTTCCGGGGAAAGCGGCCCCTGGATCACTTGTTGGGCTGTGAGGATTTCCTTATTTTAGCTTTGTGTGAATGAATCGTATCGGTACGCGTATTGGTTTCTAATGTTCCATGACGTAAAGGTCATCGTTTTGTATGTGATATATATAACTAAAAAGTCAAATGATTTTTTCAAGATCAATGCTTGCTTATAAATGCGAATCAAACGCGAAAATAAAACCATAAATCTGCATAGATTATGTTCAGATAAACGCTTAGAACACATCTGCGGCGATCTAGGGCCCCGGAGATTCTGGGGCCTAAGCGTCCCATGGACCCTCGCCTGGTGGGCTGTGATAGTTGACCCCCCTATGACTTTCGGTGGGTTTGCCTTTGTATTTAACTGCTACGTAAAATAAAAGCATATAAAGAAAACTCATTGTTTACATCATTATTAATAAATAAAGCAATATTTGTGTAACCGGGAGAATCTAAGGAAGCATGGATGTCAAGGGGATTTCAGGATTCAAGCTTGGTAAACTTTTGATTTTTCCATTTAGATTTGTACGACACATATTGTTTTTCTATTCGCAAAAGGGGCCCTTAACTGTGTCGCTTTCTGGCGATTGGGATTAGTGCACAAAAGTGCATGTTAACAGATAGTCCAGCAAACCCCAAATCCAAAATGTTGGTAAACTCTGACATGAAGTATGGATTTCTAGTTTTTTTTACGATTTTTACTCGGTATTGTTGATGTTCCTGGAACTGTGTGTCAAGCTATATGGGCTGACAGTGGCTGGGAGCCTCGACCCGCGTCATTTTAAATTCAGACGAGCTTTTTCATTGACTCGCCAGAAATAGGGTCACCTCGCCAAATTTGAAAAGGTGGTTTTGATATATTTGAGGATGAAACATTTAACTTCGTCACAGACCATTTTTGGTCCAGTCAGGTATAATGGCCAATCAACTTTAGCCGGAAGTGAAGTGCTGATAATCTTACACCCAGAAAGTTCAATTGGGGTTTGTGAATTAAGGTTATAATAGAGTGTCCATGGGGCTATCGTGACATCTGGATCTACCAGTAATTGGCCCAATGTCAGACTGATCCAATATTATTGGTTAGATGTTCATGAATTCCACGGTTATGGAACCAGGGATGATAAAACTTATGTCATCATACGGTTTAAAACTAATCCGTTACGGAATCACCATATTTTGTGATGGAATGTTATAGATGTTTTCCCAGAGATTATAGGAAGCCAATCAAAAATCTACCATGTGTTTCCTGGCCTATTAATGCTGGTTTTTAGTCACACATCGGGAGATGTCTTCCAAAAACGAAAGGTACACTCCTTAACATAAGGCTTTGAAGATCAGCAAAAGTGTCCAAAAAAGCAAACACAATTTCAACTCTGGCTCGCAGATTGGTCAACATCAAGGATTCAAGGTCAAGACTGTCGAATCCGTTTTATATTTTTTGAATTATTCAAGAAAAACGACATTGTTTTTTTACCTCCAGATAGAAGAGCCCGCATTTCTAGGACGATCGCCGATACTTCACATGGCTCAACGTCCTATCTCTCGATTACTGGTTAGGACCCCTGATAAATAAATCAGTTGGTACTTTTAGTGATTTTGCACGTTGGAATAGTTTTAAGGGAATTCCAGACAATTTCGACAAAAATGCCATTATAATTATAATTATATTTTACCGAGAGGTAGCGTAGGCCCTATAATAATAAAATGTAGGGGACACCAGGATTACTTTTTTCAAAATATGAGATATTATTAGTATTGTCTACTATATTGATTAATACTACTACAATACATGAGAAATTCAATGAAAAATGCCTGTATTTTCATAAAAAAAAATCTCATGTTTGTCAAGAGGTTAGAATGTCATTTTCTTCAAAATAGCTCAATAATTTTCTGGAACAATTTCCTTTAAATATCGCTAGTTTGGTAGATGAGCAAAGACATGCGCAGTAGAGGTAAATTGGATTTGTCTGGAACCCCGTTAAGAAATGTCTAGCAATTTCTCTTGCGAGAAAAAGTGTCCGGGTACGGATTGAACCTCCGTAAGTTCTGCTCACTGAGCTACATCTGGGTTCTTGCAAGATTTTTGAGAAGAAAAGGTGTGAGAAGATAATATGAATATTCAAGACGGTGTTTCGATTCATATGAATATTCATGCTTGATGAAAGATGGATAACTTCGGGCCATGAGAACTATTCCATGAGCTGCTTAACCTCAAATTTCTAAATCTGGGTAGCTCCGTTTCTAGCAAAGAAAGCCAGCGATCTTGAATACGGAGCTCACTGATTCCCATGACAACAATGTCAACAGATTATTGATTAATGGTCAACCTTAATGATTAATGGGCACCACATAGTCCAGGGAGGAACGATTCTGGCTGTGTAACAGTACCTACTTAACTTATTTTAACCTAGTTTCCCGTCGATATTAAAGGAGAGAATATCCGTTAGCAAAAGTTTTGTTTCCGGATTGCAGCTCAAGTAGGATATTGTTTCCGGGGACATTCTTTCCTTTCAGACCTGTAATGCTGTAACGACTTCGAATGCGAAGACATGTACTCAATAACTGTAAATATGTTGTACTGACCCTATCATCCGTACCTAATTTCCATCTGAACCATTCACGGCATAGTCTATTGTCCAAATCACGCACAACATGGAGAGGGTCAAGTATCCACATCACTGACTATATACCGACAAGTACAATGAAATTTGTCAACCTTGGAAAAGGTCAGCTTCGACTCACCGAGATTAGGTCTGATATATCTCAGAGCTACCGGTACTCATTTCTTTTTGATATAGAAGCTCCAGTTCAGACGAGGGCAAGATGGATTTCGAGGACTTCCTGACCAGAATCGGTGGCCTGGGACCATCTCAGAAAAGGTCTGGCATCCTTCTTAGTATGATTGATATGACAGCCGCCTTCCAAACTTTGGCTATCCTCTTCACGGCCGCCACACCGGACCACTTCTGTAAGGTGGCTGAATCTTGGCCCGATTCGTCCATGTTTGGCGACGACGGAGAAGCTATGGTCAACAGGACAAACGGCACCACCATACAACACTCTACGTGCTCTGTGGACATAACGTCAGCGATTGGAGATAAAAATACGACCCAAATTCTACCGTGTATGAAATGGGAATACGACAAAACCTGGTTCGACTTCACCATTGTTAATCAGGTATGATGATTGGTTCCGTTGGTATCTACGGAAGCATAGATAAGACATGGATGAAAATTATTTTTCCATCCACGAAATTATCTCCGACCCGGAGATACATCTCCGACCCGAAGATATTTATCTCCGACCCAGAGAAACATATATCTCCGACCCCGAGATACATCTCCGACCCGGAGATAATTATCTCCGACACAGAGATAATTGACCAATGGTGTTGCAGCGATCGTTACCGCAGCTCGACTCTCATTGGTCAATTATCTCCGGTCGGATACCCTAATTTTCCGACCAGAGGGCAGATCAATATACGGCTATGGTATATACCCAATCGATAACTCACGCATGAACATTTGCGGTGTAGGATGTGGCACCTTGTTTTCTTTATCTCCAGCTGTAGAACACGATGGCTCAATGCCATGCGTTGATTTTTGTTGAAAAGTTCCGATGACGCATGCGCAGTAGGCAGACAGATAGAGGTGGACGTTTTGCGGTCTTGGTGGGCTTATTGTGGTCCGATTGAGTAGTGTGAGGCGTCATAGTGAAGCACTCGTAGGGGAGCGTCCAACTGGATGGGTGTGATGTGGGAACATCGTCTATCAGCGCATGCGCAGTAGAGAAGGTGTATTTGAATAGACGCTTTGGGGTCGAAATGGAGGTGTCAGTGTAGGTGTCAATATGTAGCATTCGTGGGGGACCATCCGACTGGACTAATGTGTCGTCCGTTTCAACATTCTGCGCATGCGCAGGCAGGGAATTGTGGGAAAAGGACACTGGAACGGATGTTTTGGGGTCTGGTGGACCCATAATGTTCCGAATGGGTCCTGTGGGGTATCAGTCTGAAGCTCTCATGTGGTAGCGTCCAACTGGACTGGTGTGGAGTAAACGTAGTGCATTGGTTCGCATGCGTAGGCAGGAAATGATGGGAAAAGGGCACTGAAATGGACGTTTTGGGATCGAGGTGGGCCCACATTGGGCGTACTGGGTCAGGGAGGGTATCCATGTGAAGCGCTCCTCCAGGCCGATCAAGTCATGGGTGGGTGTATGTTTTCACCGAAAGACTTTACCCCTGGTGAGTCATAGAAATGAGAATGTTGTTGTCGTTGTTGTTGTTGAGATAGCGTAGTCTGTCGATTTCGGGGAAGTAAAAGTCAAGAGAAGAAATCTAGTTACCCCTTAATAGTAGAGAAAACAAAACCCAGTATATTTGTCCTGTGACCTTGTGGAGAGTTTACAGTAACGCCTTAACGCCATATCTGAACGCCTTATCGCCGTATCTTAACGTTATCGCAACGCCTTATCGCCCTATCTTAACCCCTTAATGCCTTATCCTAACGCCTTAACGCCCAAGCATACCAGTGTTTTATCTTTTGCGTGAGATTTTACCATGCTATTATATAAAACTAACGCATCGACAAGGTTTATGTATCAATCCATTCACACCAGGGAATAAAACATGGTTGTCCCCGACGATGTTTCGCTTTTTCGGAAATTTCCGGGAAAAACCCTATTCTATGTATAGATCACTCGGGAGTAGTAGAGAAAGCAGAGTTTAGGAGGTACAAGAGAGCTTTTGGTGGAGATGAGGGTCTTGTATCATCCGGCTACCTTGTAGAGTTACATGTGTGTGCGTGTGTGGAGGAGGAGGATGATGAAGAGTCAGGGAAGGAGGAGGAGCAGGAGGAGGAGGAGGAGGAGGAATGGAGTTAACGCCCTAACGTCTTCTATAGCTAATCCCTTACGGCTTAATGCCATGATGCAGACAGTTGAGACAAAGAAAGATCAATACGTTCACAAGTTTTCATATAGTTTATTATCCCCTCCAGTATCCTGATTGCCGGACGAGGATTAGAACATACGACCGAAGATTGAACTTTCGGAATTGGCGGTTTCTGATTGGACAAGAGCATCCGAGAACACATCCAACGGGTATGAACGAATATGACAGATGCAGTCCCAAATTGGGGCTTTGATTGGACAAGATCCCCCAGCGTGAGTATGATGTGATGGAGGGGATAAAAACTTGTGAACTAATTGATCTTTCTTTCTCTCAACTGTCTGCATCATGACATTAAGCCGTAAGGCATTAGCTATAGAAGACGTTAGGGCGTTATCGCCATCACTCATCCTTCTGTTTCTCATATGAGTGAAACAAACTTAAGTGCTTCTCTACCCACGCACACACAGCTAACTCTACCAGGTAGCCGAATGAAACAAGACCCTCATCTCCCCAACAGCTCTCCGAAATTCCCATTTCTCTACTACTCCCGAGTGATCTAGAAATAGAACAGGGGTTTTCCCAGATAATTCCCGAAAAGTTTACCCTGACATATAGAGCGATGACCTACAAAACGGATTTTCCCAGCTAAACACTCCTTACAATATCCCGGTGTAGAGCGATGACATCATGCGGGACCACCATTTTGTTATTCCCTGGTGTGAATGGATTGATACATACACCTTGACGATGCGTTAGTATTATATGATAGCGTGGCACAATCTCTAGCAAAAGATAAAACACTGATATGCTAGGGCGTTAAGGCGTTAGGATAAAACGTTAAGGCGTTAAGACTGGGCGTTAAGGCGTTAAGATAAATTTCTGTGTGGTATATTAGGGTATTTTCGACCTTGCCTGGTATGGGCTGATTCGTGGTGCAGTGGATAACGTGCCCGCTTCTGGAGCGCGCAGTACGGGTTCGACTCCACCTAGGACCAGGGTGACTCCCCTTCTCTCGCTGTATGGCTATGAATGGGGATTATAACCTAGAACCTACCCAGGACCCTTGACTTCGATTACGCTTCGGACATTCCCGAACATTTCCGGAGATGACCGGACATTGCCAGAGATGACCGGACATTGCCGAATATTCCCGGATATTATTGAAGATTGCAGGACATTCCCGAAGATTCAGGCGAAGCGACCACCCCCGTATTTGAAGTCTCGTTGATATGGGACTATACTTTCTGTCCGCGAAGGCTTCTTCCCGGAAGCGACCGCATCCCCGCCGGGAATGACCGCATCGCTGCGGAGGAATACATCCCCAGGGCTCACTTCCGGTCACGTGACTCTTGACCCTTTCGCCGGAACTATAGTGAACTTGACCTCTGTGACGTCATCTCCACGTCACGCCACGATATGCAAATTTTCAATACGTGGCGTGGCAATTTCCCATTTCTATACTACTGAGGTAATCTCAATCGATGTAGACGGTCTTACTGATGATAAGTCGTCGATAAACAAGGGATCGAGGTACATTTTACTGACATACAGGGCAGACAATCATTCCCGGAGGACATCTGATCCTTTTACACCTTGTGAAAAATCGGTTCTTGACCACCATATAAATGGATAAAAGATACGTAAGATGTCGATTCTGGACCGCCATATAAACGCATAAATTTCGGCTTTTCATTTAACAATTTTATGTAACTGTGTGCATGCAAACCTTGGTATTATGATGTGTTTTGACAAACCTATTTCCGAAATACTATTCCATGACCCTTCAGGTCGGTTATTGTAAACACAATTATTTGTGAGAATTAATTATGTAAGTTCAGATTTATACAGATAACGTAGAAACGTTTTTATAAGTATAATGATTTAACCTTGGTTTTGACGAATGAATTATACAATGCGACAGATTTGTGATCTATCTGTCATAATTGTACCGAAGCTGTAAGTACATCTATGTCGGGTTAAATTGACATTGTAAACGTCTAGTATATAGTATATAACGGAATGAACGGCATATTGTAGTCAGACTAGTAACACCAGGTCTCCCTGATGGCTAAACCATCAGGTCTCATAGAGGCTCATGCTTCCGATAATAGTTATCGCTATCTCCAGTTCCGAAAATTGACTGACTACAGAACAGTCTGATGTTGATGAGGTTACTCTAGTCTGCCTACCAAATGATGCCGGTCATTCCGGAATAGGTGGAATTCAAATTTCATAATGGCTTTGTTGCCAGGATCAAGAATGCAGCTTTCATAATGGCGTGGAATGAATTTACGGTTTTTGTTCTGTATATTCCTTAAATACCTTTACTTATAGTGCCTGTGGTATCGGCATGTGTCGGTTTCTAATCTACGCAATATTTTAGTGGCAGCAAATTACCTCGTTCAGTATAATCTCTCTCACCCGCTTATTCATCGATAGCTTCTTGTCATTGAGTCGCCCCGATGAAGTCATGATGATGCCAGTGGTATATTCAAATTAACGCTCTTGTTCTAAGATAACCATAGTCGAAATCCTAAATCTCAATTGTCGATTTTGATCGCGTCACTTCCGGGTGACCTACTTCATTCATGAAAACACTGATGCTATATTTCTAACCCGCTGACCTAGTTTTGTCACCATGACGTCACTCAGAGTCAGTCAGAGGTTAAAAGTCAAATGCGGGGGTCCACGTCCTCCCATGCTAAAGATATAGCGAAAATTAACCTGGTCAGGCTATACCTTCAAGCGCCTTCACTCAAAGGTTTTCAGATTTGGTGACGTAAATCACCCACTGATGTCAATGTACTATTGTAGTGTGCAATATCTTTGGCACTATGTTGCTCAACGGGTCTAATTCCGCTTAACCCTCGACTCGAGTCCGTCTAAACATCGCCCAGTACAATATATTCATTATGCTCATAAGAACATCCACAAAACGTGTCTAAGATACAATATTCAAGAATACAACCTATTTTGATAAAACAATAAATGCCTGTTTGGAGTTTTGTGCGAATATTGTCTTATGAGTTCGTCTCTGGATTATGACCGGCAGAAATTCCCAATAGACTACGGCTTGCTACTGCCTTTCAAATGTTCTTCTTCGTCCAGTGGAACCTGATATGTGATCAAGAATGGCTGGTAGCCACGACCGGCTCTTTGTTCATGGTCGGATTCTTGGTGGGGTCCTTTATCTTTGGAATCATATCGGATAAGTAAGTATTCAATTAAATTTAAAGACTACCTAGTTTGCCTGATTATGTAAATTAAAATGCAGTTATAGTAAGAATGAGATATTTTCGCAGAAACAATCCATTGTATTCGCATCGTGTAGCACAATAATGATGAAGCCCAAAACGTTTTGTTTCAGGTTTGGCCGTAAGATGCCTTTCCTCTTCGCGACTTTTGCCCAGCTTGTGGTTGGGGTGGCTACAGCATTCTCTCCTAATTACACGGTGTTCGTGGTGTTCAGGGTGATTAATGGAATAGTGACCATCGGACAGGTGATCACCGGCTTTGTCTTGTGTAAGTCTGAATGGACGTGTTGTTCATTCCAGAGCATTTGTTTCTCTGACTTTCTCGAATAGGTATCGGTTTTGGGGTGTAGTGCGACTAAAGTCAACCATCTCAATCATTGATTAACCCCGCAAAGTTTTCTTAAACTGATGTCGAGATAATCCTCATTTCAACCAAATACTTCTCCTTCTGTTCCCGACTTCTGATATTTAGTTCCTCAACTTTTCAACAAACTGACCCAGCCCTAGCTCTCAAATTTCATCAAGATAATTACGGGGTATTGTGAGTATCGCGTACCAAAATTGAGGTCAGTAGGTCAAAGGTATAGGTCAATGTATGATGTATAATGGGAGGACGATGCATCCCAAAACAAAATTGAGGTCAGAGGTCAAGGTCATAAATTTGACCCAATAATTTAGAAAATCATCGAAATTGAAATCGTTAGAGACGACGGTTACATCTGGTTCTGAAATTGTCAACAGTCAAACAGGTCAGAGGCCAACGTCACAGTGTCCTCCCCAACAGAAAATTGTTAAAAACATTGGCTGTTCTATTACTCCAGTCCAAAGATGTGAGCTGTGATAAACCTTCAGAAGTATCTCAGAATTATGGAAAACAAGAAATCAATTGTTGTCCATGGGTCGAATGTGAAGATCAATTGGGATAATAAAATCAGCAAACCATGGTAGATGAATTAGTGGGAAGCGATGTGTCGGGTAACAAAATTAGATAAAAAGATAAATGGCCAAGGCCAATGACCACCAGCTGCAACTCACTAAATCCCTGAAGGCTCGTTGTCCGAACTGTAACTGCTTGATTCTCGATCGACGATCGCAGAACAGTTGAGGAATAACAACCGTTCGCGACTGAAGCGCACGTTGTATTTGTGAACTGAATGTAATGCGTTCAGCGGTTGATAACCTATAGCAGAACAAAGTTAGTGGAATATAAATCATGCATAATCAGGGATCAGCTTCGACATTCGGTAGGCTGCCATCTTCACCAAATCGTCGTCACTCATCGTCCACAAAGTAATTCCACGTTCATAAAATTAGACCGCGATTCGCAGTTCGCAGTTCGTTATTCGAGGAGACCAGCAATTATTTCCTCAGATATAGAAATCTGTATTTTTTTTTTATTATGAGTACTTTAAACTCCAAACTGTATAGCAAGAGAGAATGTCATGCTCTATATCTTTGCATATTCATATCCCAAATCTGACGCTAGGGGGGCGCTGCTAGGGGCGCTGCTATGAGTCGCTGAATGACTGGTCCCGAATAACGAACTGCGAACCGCGGTCTAACTTTACGAACGAACGTAGTAATTCCTTGTCTGTTTTCAGTTGAAATTCTGCAGAGAGAATACAGATTTCAGTGAAGTCAACGTCCCATTCCACTCATCCATGGCACCTTCACTGATAAATATTGCGAGCATTTGTTACACTGTACAATACTCCGCTGGTTTCTCCCTCAGGTATGGAGCTGGTAGGAAACTCAGGAAGAGCCATCTTTGGTTTCATCCTGATGGCGACTTGGAGTGTGGCCTACCTAATGCTGGCTGGATTGGCCTACTTTGTCAGAGAATGGTGGAAACTCCAGCTTATTGTTACCATGCCGTCAGCGCTCATGCTCTTCTACTACTTGTGAGTGTAACAGATGACTATGTTGGTCATATACCCGTCATGCTATATTCGTATAGTGTTTTTTCGTTTAATATTTTACCACACAAAAAGGCAGTTTAACTAGCATTTTTCCTCAATGTGTTGCGTTTATGAACCGAAAACTTGCTTGTTAGTACTTCAATTCAAGTTATTTTCTTCGCAGAAAATATCCCTATTCCTAATCCGAAATTTCATAAAGTATGGACGTTAAACGGCTATTGGACAATTGTGCTTTTTCGACAGTTTAGATAAAAAAAAAATGGGGGGGAATTCGCTCACGTTTAATGAAAACCATTCCAAGACCTCTCGACTCAACGAAGCCGATGCTGCATGACTTCGAAAAATCGCTTCGTTGAATGGTGTGACAGTTTTATGAAAATGTAAAACGCTCCGAATGCACTACATTTGACAGTAGAGTTCTCATCTGTGACAATGTAATGTATACGTGTTTGTTTTTTTGTTTTTTGTTTTGTTTGAATAACTCAAACATCAGTTCGGCCGATTAATTAGAGTCTCTGGCTGGTGATAACAATTGTGTGAAGTTTTAGGTTCGAGTCCACCGTCGATAATTGAATTTTTCAGTTTATTAGTTTTTGTTTGCAATTTTTTTTTCATGTGAATTCGACGGAGTCGTAATATAAAGGTAAAAAGATTATGACTAAACAATAACAAATATCGGGCACAACAGTCAGATTAATATAAGACCTATCAAGCGGAGCGGCATTTTAATCAGACTGCGAGCACAAAGGCCACTGCTGCTCCTGATTCGGAGGAAACTGGCCATTATGGGGATGACACGATGCCATCGTGCGTCATTCTACCATTCTCATGTTTACCTAAATCAATGGGATATTGTTTACATCTATTTCCTTTGCAATGCTGTATTTGTCAGTTTGATTCCAAAATCTCCGAGATGGCTGCTGTTACACGGGAGGAATGACGAGGCCCGAGAAATCATGAGAAAGATGGCTATAACGAACGGATATCCAGACATAGATGTGAATAAAGTGGTGGCAAAGGTACATAAAATCATCCGCCTAATTATACAACTTTAACTGATTATCAACTCCCAGTGCGCGGAAAGAAAATGCGAAAGAAATAACATTGTCCGTCAATCTCATTATGGTTTCTGGCACATACCTCTATCCAATGATGCAAACAAGTTGGCATCCTAATCATGGAGTGAAGTATTCCTGCTTGTACTTCAGTTTGAAGCTTGGTTTAGACGTGCGACATATCATATCTTCAATATACAGGTTAAACCACGAGCCAAGCACATCGTGTGCTGCGAAAAGAAAGTATAATTCGTTGTCGTTCAGAAGATCAAATTTATCTCTTGTATCCGAGAATGCACATTTTGTTGAATGTTAGCGTCAGTCTTTATTTGATTTGATCTGAAATGAGCTGAAATGTTCTCTCTCTTTCTTGATTCACAGAGAGAAGCGAAAAGCACAGCAACTTACTTGGATCTGGTCCGAACACCAAAGTTACGAATGAGGTCTTTATCCATGATGTTTATTTGGTAGGTTCGTCTATGTCTGTTTTAGTAATGTTTTAAGAAACATAGAGCTAAAAGGAGGAGCATCGTCAGATAAGGATTGTCAACTGGTTGAGCAGCATCTATATATATACATTTTTAGTACACCCTAACAGACTCGGTGGTGAGATGTAAGCAATACATGAAAAATGACGTCAACGCTACATCTCAAGTGTTACTGTCTGTCAGATAAATATCACAATCCCTTGTCATCGTGCACTATATGACCAAGACATGATTCCTGATTTAATTGAAGTTAATCTTTAGACAAAATATTTGTCCTGATAGCAGCGACAGATGCATTGGCCCGTCATGAATCTGTTGTCGTACTTTTCCTGTCTCCTCTATGCCTACAACATAGGGCAGATTTTAACTATTTCTATCTGGTGTAAATATGGTAGATGCATCAAATTATGGTACTCTTCCAGGACAAGACCATTGTGCATACATTGATGATAATTGTAGCAACTTAGGTCAATACTAGTCCAGCTACGATTTATTAAAACGTTCTTCTACGCCGTAGACATAGACATAAGAAAGAGAGGAATAGTACGACCCACATATTCATGGCGGGATTCGCGCGCCAATGCAACTGTCCCTGCCATTATGTAAATCTTTGCCTAAAGATCATCCTCAACTATAGGCAATCAGGCAATGCTCAACATTCTCTCTCTGCAAAAGGCAGACCCGGGCCGTTACTCGGAACCGAACCCGATTGACGCCTACCAATAGCTGCCGATGGAACAAGAGCCAGAGAATTTCACAAACGGTATATAGAGAATGTGTTGCAAGGTTCGTGAAATTTCTGGTCCTTGAGCTTGGAGAATACGTTGTCTCGTTTCCTTTTGTAAGACATGGCGCTCAACGTCACCGAGGCAAACTAGAACTGTCCGCTAGCGCCATTTCAATAGTGATTAGCTACTATATTTTTTAAAGTATAACGCAGACTACTTTCTCAAATTGTGTCTCTATCACATCTGATATCGTTAATTCACAGTGGCTGTTTCTAGCGATCAGTAGCGCATGTGCAATCCTGGTCTTGATAATTAATACAGGCTGCATTCAGTCTTCTCTGGATTTAAACTTACACAAAGATTATTTTTAGATCACCGATTGGGCTATTTCTTACGGAAGCGTCTTGGGGCCATGATACTGAAATGTCGAAATAGTTAGTCGAATTTATGAAATGTAGAGATAATAAATTTCCATGACCTCTATACGCTTCAGTAGTAAGAAAGTATTTTTCGACTTATTAAGTTTACATATTAACAAAATGTCGAATTAGTATCTCGAGATTCTAACTTACTAACTCGAAATTTCGACTTAGTATGGCCACAAAACGCTTTTGTACGTTTAACGGCAATTAAAAGCTAAGGCTGCATTATTCTTGAAATACACAGAAGACTTGAACCTTTTCAGCATGTTCCGTTTTATACGCGTATACCGTTCTGTAATGTTTTAGCGAACGAGAGGAGAACAAGTCACAAAATCAAAAATGTATTGGTGATGAGTCAAGGGGCCCAATGAATACATCATTGCAACACCACATCATAAAAAACAAAAAAGCAACGTCCCCTTCGCGACAACAGTTGATAGCCAGTAGGTGGTTCATCGAACATTCAATCAACTGGCTTGAAAACAACGAATTTTCTTTAATCCAGAGCCTAAAAGACATCAAAACTTTCTTAAAACCGCTTAGCTGTTTCCATTATTTTTAAATAACCTCATATTAAATACATCTATTGGACATCATTTAACATCATCTATTTATTAAGGGATTATTTGCAGGATGACAGTCAGTCTTGTATACTATGGTCTGACCTTCAATACCGGAAATCTGGCAGGTAACCCGTATGTAAACCACGCCATTGGGGCAACTGTCGAGATTGTCAGCTGTCTCCTGTGTATCTGGTTTTTCGAGAAGTTCGGACGTCGGATCCCTCAGTTTGGAGCTTTGCTTTTCTGTGGCCTGGCTCTCCTCGCCATGATTCCAGTTCCAGAAGGTAATATTCAGTACATTGTTAACGATCAATGAGATGGCCATAATAGTGTATTTGCACAGAAGTATAAATGAGTAAAAGAAAGCAGAATTCGATAGTCAACATGGGCGCGTAAACTGCTTCAGTAGAGAGCCAATGATATAATTGAAGACGCTTATGAAAGATATCTATATCGATGGGTAGGCTTACACGTATCTTTCTTTTCATGATGTAGATTTGTCTGTTGTGACAATCGTCCTCTCGATGACGGGTAAGTTTATGATCACCGCATCTTTCTCGATGGTGTATATATACACGGCAGAGGTGTTCCCTACCGTGGTGAGGAATCAGGCTGTAGGCGGAGGATCTCTTTCCGCCAGGATCGGCTCCATAACTGCTCCCTACATCGCTCAGCTGGTAAGTTATACTATTGTGATGCCAGATTATTATTGCCGTTTCACACAAACATGAGCTGTGCTTGACCGAGCTGAGCAAATATAGAAAGGACATAGGAAACACTATTTTGTGTTTGATGGGACTTAATGTGTCTTTTGCTCTTCAACCTAAAACCTCTGAAAGAATTATTCTTTTTAAGTTCACATACTGAGACATCGGCCTGAAAAAATACGATGGTCAATTGCACAAAAATGGATTGGGGGTTGATCAAGATCTGCTTCCTGGCAGATTTTGCTATTAGGGGCCCTCGGTGGCCGAGTGGTCTAAGGCGCTTCGCTGGTGACCGCTAGCCTCACACCGCTGAACCGGCACGGGTTCGACCCCAGCTGGTCCATGTGTGAAAGTTTGTCAGTTACTTGCCGAATGGCGGTGGTTCTCTCCGGGTACTCCGGCTTCCTCCACCAACCAAACTGACTGTCACCATATGAGTGAAACAAACTTGAATGTGACATTAAGCCAAATTCCCTCCTCTTTAGGTATTTATCGGGAGCATTTTCTCTTGTGACAATTCGAAAGAAGCTTTTGAAAGGGTGTATTCATCAATTTCTGGGCACATACATGCAGGATATCATTTTGCGAATGAACACGATGATAGTTGCCCTGTTTTAATTCATATTTGTATTGTATCGTGATAGCATTGTCTGAAAAAGAACGAAACACGAACTTGCATAAAATGTACTTTTGTTTCTTTGCGTGTTTGTCCGGTCCGTACGACTACAGTTTGGTTGAAATGTCATAAAACGTCTTAAGGACGGTATTAACGGGGTTACTTAAAAGATGCCAATTGGGAACCAAACATTTTTTTGACAAAATACCGTGAAACTTTGTCAGTATAGTAAACGGTCGGTGAAAGTGACTTAAATATGAAAGGTACTCTACCGGTACGACCACGAGAGCCCGAGAAATCAAGCTGTACATAAATTCCAGTACGTAAATACTGTGTAATGTGTGAGTGTTGCAGGTTCAATAACCAAGGAAATACGTCAATACTGATTCAAGTCTTTTACTGTAGATCATAAGTGTTCCGTTCAGTATACATCAATCAGCAATCTGGACTCTCCACTAGTTGGATCACAATCAGAGTCAGACTGTCTTCATATACAGAGCACTTATTCAGGTGCCAGTGTCAGATTGATAAGAATCCGATGAGTTCGTTTTGTCAGCTTATCAAACGCATCAGAATAATCAAATCATCAGATCATCAGAATCGAATCATCAGTCATCAGTCATCAGATTGACTGCAAATAGAATAAAACCTTATTCAGAACAAAACCACATTAATGTTAACAGCGCAGCATGAATTCTAATGACTTCAATTACAGCTATTGTCAATTTTACTTCAGTGTTGTTACTAACGTACACATGTTCAGTTCCAAGACAAACAGACGAATCAGTGTTGTGAACTATTTCGCAACTCAAGTACACGTTTTGCGGCTTTGCCGTTTTCAACACACATATTGCATTTAATAACGATTCACATAGTACAAAAAGAGATAGTTACCGTTTATGGTAGACCTCGGTAATAAACAAACTTTAAGGAAATTCACTCCACACGTCTAATCGACACAAAATGTCTTCTCGCTCTGACATGTGACAACCTCACAAACAATGAAAAGTCTAACAGGTACCGAGTCGAAAACGGACTAACATGCTCAGAGTTTGAAATAACATAGACAGTGCTGTTTGGCCGCTATAATATACCGCCCCCTTAATTGTGACTGGGGAAAAGGCACAATTACAACACCACTGCAACAACGGTCAAACAGAGAAAACACATAAAGAATAGCAATATAGTTCAGCATACCGACCAGAAGAAAAGATCTACGCGCTACTGTCCAAGTCACCTTCAAGTATCAAACAGAGCTTAGCGATAGGACGCTGAAGGATGGTTGTCTTGGTCTTGACCTTTACCATCCGCACCAAACCTTTCTTGTCACTGGTGGCTTCAATCACGCGTCCAAGGCACCACGTGTTTCTTTGTGAGCTGTCCATAATCAGAACAATATCGCCAACGCTTACGTTGCGCTGAGGACAGATCCACTTCTGCCGCTGCTGAAGTAAAGGTAAGTACTCTCTGATCCATCTACCCCAGAATACGTCTGCAAGGTATTGTATCTGACGCCACCTTCTTCGCATGTAATTGTCTGTCTTGTCAAAGGTTCCTGGGGGGAAGTACTCGCCAGGACGCAAGAGAAGGATGTGATTAGGAGTCAGTACCTCCAGATCATTCGGGTTGTTTGGCGATTCTGTAAGCGGGCGGCTGTTTAGCACTCTCTCCACCTCACAAAATAAGGTCTGAAGACCTTCGTCATCAAGCTTGATGACCTGTTCGTGCATTAACGAATACAGGATTTTTCTCACAGAGCGAATTAATCTCTCCCATACGCCACCTAAGTGCGATGCAGCCGGGGGATTGAAGTCCCAGCAGATTCCTTTCTGCGACAATGTTTCTCGAATCCTTGAGGCATTTCATTTTTCGATTTCCTCTCGGAGCTCACGCTCTGCACCGACTAAATTTGTCCCATTATCCGATCGCATATATCTCACTGGTCCACGTCGTGCAGTAAAACGTCGTATTGCATTAATACAAGAGTCGGTGTCAAGGGAGCACGCAACTTCGAGATGTACGGCTCTGACAGTCAGGCTGGTGAAAATAACGCCATACCTCTTGACGATACTTCTGCCACGTTTGATTTCAAATGGACCAAAGTAGTCCATGCCTGTCCTAGAGAAAGCTGATTCGTCAGGAGTGAGGCGACTGCTAGGAAGATTAGCCATCTTTTGCTCTCCACCTCTCGCCTGATACCTCCTGCATGTGACGCAACGAAAGACCATGTTTTTGATGGCTGAGATCGCACCTACAATCCAGTACTTCTGCCTTAACACCGCCAAGATGGAATTCTTTCCCAGGTGCCCAATCGTTCTATGTATCTGGTCCAGTATCAACGTCGAAACAGTCGATTCTCTGGGCAAGACAATTGGGTGCTTCGCGTCGTACGGGATGTCTGCACGCTCGAGGCGCCCACCCACGCGTATCAAGCCATCAACCATTACCGGATCCAACTTGTACAGAACAGAAGATTTCTTCAGCCGGCTGCCGGGTGTTGCACCGTTAAGAGATTCAAGATCTTCCTGAAAATTCTGTCGCTGAGTATATTTGATAAGCGATATCTCTGCCTTTTGCAAGATATCCACTGTCAAGAAAACAGATTTGATTCTCTGTCGGGCTTCCGCAAGTCTGGCCGCTTGGGTCTCTAGTATTTCGCTATCTATAATCTGTTTTCGACGGAGTGGGTCCTGCTCCTGCAGTTCAACCCTCTTAGTCAGCTCCTTACCCCTCGCCACGCGATTGCGCAAGTTTCCAATGGCAACCAATATCCAACCAGCCGCCTTCTTCAACCTTGTCCAGTTAGAAAAATGGGTCAGAAATGTGTCCATCGGCGTTTCAACAGGTTTGCTGATCGTTGCAGCGCTGACAACCTGCTTCACTTCCTTGTCATTTGCAAGCAGGACTTTTGAGCTTTCTGCACACTGCGGCCAGTCCGATTCATCCTTCCAAAGGAAGTCTGGGCCATGCAGCCATTGCTGGTTCTGAAGGAATTTCTTTACCGATAACCCTCGTAAAGCACAATCAGCGGGGTTCAGCTTGGTTTCGAGGTGCCCCCATTGATGCACATCAGATGCATCACGAATAACAGCGACCCTGTTAGCCACAAACGTGTGGAAGCGGGCATTCTCATTGGAGACATACCGGATCACAGACATACTATCCGTCCAGAAAAAGGTTTCATTAACATCATATTCAAGTTCCGCCATCACCATTTTGTTGATACGGACAGCTACAGTTGCAGCCGTCAACTCCATTCGGGGAATGGTAATTTTCTTTAACGGTGCGATTCGTGCCTTCCCCATGAGAAACGCACAGTGTACCTCATCCTTCTCATTAGTAAGCCTCAAGTATGACACCACGCCATAGCCTTTATCACTAGCGTCAGAAAAGTTATGGACCTGGCAGGATGTCACTCTACCGAAATCTTTTGGTTTGTAACACCTATCCACGTAGAGGCTTTCCAGTTGCGGTAGCTCTTCCAACCACTCTAGCCATCGTTTGGCATCGCCATCGTTGATCTGGTCATCCCAGCCTGCTTCACGCTTGCACAGATCCTGCAACATGATTTTCGCATTCAGCACGAATGGCGCTGCTAGACCGAGGGGGTCGTAGACAGAGCTTACGACAGACAGTATACCTCTTCTGGTAAGCGGTTGATCCTTAATTTGGATCTTGAATCCACACACCAGAACACTCCAAGGGCTCGTTCTGGTGGGAGGGTTCCAACTTCCAGGTCAAATTGCTTCATCTCCTTCGCCCTTTCGTCAATGGGCACCGATTGCAGTACACGATAGTCGTTGCTCACCCACTTGGTGAGTCGGAAACCGCCTTTAGCACATAAGTTACTCGTGCCTTCAATAATGGCAGATGCCAGCAGGTCATCTACATACATATTTCTCTTTACGGCGTCTACGACGGCACCGCTGAACTGACCTGCATTGTCGTCAGCTGTGCGACGAAGTGCAAAGTTAGCGCAGCTAGGGGAGGACACTGCACCAAACAGATGTACCGACATCCTGTGAGGCACAGGTGGCTGATCAAAGTCGCCATCCGGCCACCAGAAGAATCGCAGACAATCCGTATCCGGTTTAGACACCTTTATCTGGAAAAACATCGACTCGATATCCCCCATTATCGCAGTCCTTTCTTGTCTAAATCGTATGAGGACTCCCAGGAGGCTGTTAGTAAGATCCGGACCTTGTAACAGTTGTCCATTCAAGGACATCCCCAAGAAGGTAACCGAACAATCCAAAACCACTCTGATCTTATCCGGCTTTCGAGGGTGATACACCCCATGATGAGGGATGTACCAAACGTGACCGTCATCCCTCTCCAGCTCGTCTAGGGGAACACGTTCGGCATAACCTTTGTCGAGTATCTTACTCATGAAAACAATGTAGTCTTCTCGAAACTGCTTGTCCTTCCGCATCTTACGTTTAAGATCTTCTAAGCGTTGAAGTCCCTGTGATTGATTGTTGGGCATTTTTACTGCTCTGTCACGGAATGGTAAGTCCATACAGTAGTGCCCGTCCAGAATATGTATAGAGCATTCAGCTTGCTCTAAGAACTTGCAATCTTCGATGGAGTTTTCTCTTTTGTCGTCACTAATACGTTCCGGAAAATCCAGGTTAATTGACTGTCTTAGCATATGATCTAAGTGTTGCAGTTCTTCCAACTCTTGAATAGCTGCCACCTGAGCTCTGTTCACAATGGCATTAGATTGCGACTCACTTTCAGACTTGCCTCCATTGCGGACGACATTCCACACAATCCACCCAAGACGTGTTCTAGTAGCATGTGGACTAACACGTGGCCCGGTCTTCACCTAGAAAGGCGAATATGCATCAGGCACATTACCGCCGATCATCAGACCGATTTCTGCATCTGGCTGTGGTAGTCTGATGTCATGAAGATGAGGCCAGTTGTGTGGGGATGTGTTCTCTGGATACAGGTAGTCTATCCTTCGTGTAAACCTTCGGCAAGTCTACAGAGTTTCCAATCTCAAGATCACACACCTGCAAACCACTCACAGCCTGAGTATTCATCGTATAGGACACTCCCATGGTATCCAATGTGAGTTGCATCCGCTTTCCGCTGACCCCAAGCTGATGCAAGAGTTTGTCAGTACAAAACGAGACACTACTACCAGTATCGAAAAAGGCGTAGGTCTCAACCGAGTGCACTTTGTTCTTCAATTTAACCCTGACAGGGATAATTGCCATGGCACAGCTGCTTTGCCCTTCCCTTGTGTGACTACACAGACCGGTGGGCATACTAACATCAGCAGCGGGATGGACCACATTCCTCAGATACTCCTTGTCATCCAAATGAAGAATGGCAGGGTGCCGTCTATTACAAATGCTGCATGTAGCTTTGTTTCGGCAGTTCTTTTTCATATTATTTGGCTTCAGGCACCCGAAACAAAGACCCTTGCTCTTAATGTAGTCAAATCTCTCTCGAGGAGGCAAAGCGACGAGTCGCCGACAATTATCCAGGGTGTGGGATACATCATTACAGTACGTGCAGGATTTAACAGAATCCCCTTTTGGCTGTTGTTCCAAGAATGTATCACCATCGGGCGTTCGAGTGTTACTCCCTTTAAACTTACCTTCCTGTAACTGGTTTACAGCAAAACTCCCTTTTGGTCGGTTGGATGTAGGGCGTTTGAAATTCCTATCCTTGGCTCCCTTGTATTTCTGGTCAGAGGTAAGCGCATCTTTCCCATAGACAGGATCATTGGCTTTCTTAGCCTCTTCTTTAACGAACATCACTAACTGCTGAAAATTAGCAATCTCACCTCTTTTCTTTGCCTGTTGCACGACGTTTCGCCATCTGTCGTGCAGATAGAAAGGAAGCTTGCTGATAAGCTTCTTCATGGTGTCCGAGTATTCCAAAACCTTCAGTGACTCAATGCTATTAACCGCATTCTCGCACTCTACCAAAAAGAGTGAGAACTCATCAAGTGTTCTAGCGTCATCAGGTCGGATGGTCGGCCAATCAAGTGCTTTCTTTATGAATGCATTGGCTATGACCTGGCCATCTCCATAGCGGTCTTCCAATTCCCGGATACCCTAGACGCATCAAGATGACTGAAACCAGATACCACCTTGTTTGCCTCGCCAAAGGTAAACTGTTCCAGATAGTTCATTTTCTCGTCATCACTATCTGTGTTTGAAACTACCTTTGCTTGGAATTGCCGGAGAAATTTTCTAAACTCCATGGAGTTTCCTCCGAACTTCTTTATTTCAAAGATCGGTTTGCGAAGATGGCGCACGACCAAAGATGTGACATCGTCAGTCATCGTTGTGGGAGCAACGTTTCCTGAAAGAAAATGATCAGATGCATTCTGGGGAAAAACATTACCGTGAGCAGGGTGAATAACTGAACCTCTTACCTGTACACCAGTATCTATGCGGCCTGCATCGCCAACAGCACTGTCCATATCATAAGTTTGCATGCCACCCCCTGTATGAACAATGTTATCCAAAGCCGGCACCCGCTCTACTCTGCCAATGCCGAAAACCGGTTGGGCAGCACCATCATTCACACCTGGTCGTAACATGGCCTCATTCACACTGGCCTGTGGCATACCAACATTCACACCTGGTTGTGACATACCAACATTCACACCTGGTGGTGACATACCAACATTCACACCTGGTTGTGACATACCAACATTCACACCTGGTGGTGACATACCAATATTCACACCTGGTGATGACATACCAACATTGTTAACATTATCCAATGTTACCCTAGCAATGGGGTTATGTACATTTATGTCACCACTACTATCATTGAACCTTGTTAGGACAAAAGGCTGAATATGTGGACTTAACCCAGACTGATATTTAGACAGATTTGCATTAGAATCTGGTTCTTTCTGTTCAATTTTTACTAAGGGAGCGTGTCAAAAGTTTTGACGCGAACGCGTTCATATTTGAACGTTCGACTGTTCATTTCCGCATGCGTCAGGCCGTTCATTTTACACATCAGCGTCAGGAAATGAACAGTCGAACGTTCATATTTGAACGTTCATTTTTTTGAACGTTCATTTTTGAACGTTCATTTTAAAATGAACGTTCATTTTTCAATGCACTCTGACATTCATTTTCGCACGTTCGTTTTCGCATGTTCATTTTCTCAGGTGTATTTATTTTGCACTAGCTTTCGTAGGTATATAACCCACTTCCTCTGACGAAGTACTTTCGTTCTTTCAAAGCAATTATGGCAAAGATTTGACGTTTATCTACAACAAATTCAATAAATGTATTTAATATAATAAAAGTGGATCTTTCGTACATATTCTGGGGAATTATTTACCCGGATTTATAGAACGAGCGACAAAAAGGAACTAACGCGCGTGTATTATTTTTTGGAAGAAAACGAGATGAACTATATATAATATTAAACTTCGACAAAGAAATATCACCATACTGATGTGGTTTATTAAAAGTCCGATGTGACCAAATATTGTAAAGAATGACACAATAATCGGGTGAACAATTTGGTGAATTAAGCTCCTTAAAATGTTCGTAATTGGAAGAAATTTGATAGACGAATAAGGACTTTTTTATGATATCAAACCACACATTATTATATTACGTATTTGTATGACATTTATATAACAAATTTGATACATGGCATTCGACGGATGTTGATCGCGATTGTTAACTTATTTGACAACCGTATATGCTAAACCCCTAGGTGTCCCCCATCGTCCTGTCTGACCTGCTCTGTATATTGATCGTGCGTAACGCACGTGGGCCCCGTCTGCCCAGTAAGGATGAGAGCTCAAAGTCGGTTGCCGTTCCCGGGTAAATCAAGTTGTAAGGTGTGTGCGCCTTCATTGCATCAGATTTCTAAACCGCTACTATTTTTTTTCGTATGGAAAAACTCGAGATATTCTTCAGGTCCAGGTTGCTTTTTATGCACACCAAATGGCCACCCGGGATTTTCCTGGCAGGCCGTAACTGACACTGTCAACATTTGAAACCTTGGCATAATATTGTCGCTTCCATTTAATTTAACATCTTGCGGTGTTCTAAATGCTATTCGTTATATTTATTACATGTATTTGGTGTCAAAATGAGCCATCTCGGAAAGCCCCTTGAACAGATGTACGTATAGCGTTGATTTTAATATCGTATTCTGATCAATAAAGCTATGAAGAATCACATGATTGATAAGAAATCTGGACTATACAGTCTTGGCTTTGAAGGCTTTTAGCACTGTGATTGTTTGACAACAGCATTTTTATCGAACCGGTCGGTATCAACGGCGGATTTTGAATAGCCAGCGAAAATGACTTGAAACAAAAAAAGCCAACACACGTATTTTCTTATATAAACAAAGATCAATTAACAGTTATCTATTTTACAGCATTCAACGATTTCAGATAATTTAAGATAATAATAGGTGGCGACAAAACACTGAAGCCGTGACCGGGACAAGTAGGCCCCTAACAGAGAAACAATTCTATCATTGTCCTTCCATATATCATCCGTTTATTAAATTATTATTATCAATCGCAGACATCGGACACACCACTCTAGGTTTTACAGAATGCACTGAATACATGTATATAAACAATGCAAAGCACATGGTAAGTTACAATAAATTCTATAACAGAGGAAGGCCGCGCTGCGGGAAAGTAGATTTGACTCCACGCATTTTATAATAGTATACATCGCAAGGCAGGTTTCTGTATGCAACCGACTTTGAGCTCTCACCCTTTCTGGGCCTCCTGGGCAGACGGGGGCCCACGTGCGTTACGCACGATCAATATACAGAGCAGGTCAGACAGGACGATGGGGGACACCTAGGGGTTTAGCATATACGGTTGACAAATAATTTAACAATCGCGATCAACATCCGTCGAATGCCATGTATCAAATTTGTTATATAAATGTCATACAAATACGTAATATAATAATGTGTGGTTTGATATCACAACGAAGTTTTTATTTGTCTATCAAATTTCTTCAAATTACGAACATTCTAAGGAGCTTAATTCACCAACTTGTTCACCCGATTATTGTATCATTCTTTACGATATTTGGTCACATCGGACTTTTAATAAAACCAAATCAGTATGGTGATATTTCTCTGTCGAAGTTTAATATTATATAGTTTCATCTCGTTTTCTCCCCAAAAATAATACACGCGGCGCGTTAGTTCCTATATGTCGCTCGTTCCCGGTAAATAATTCCCCAGAATATGGACGAAAGATCCCCTTTGATTATATTAAATACATTTATTAAATTTGCTGGAGATAAACGTCAAATTTTTGCAATAGTTGCTTTGAAAGAAGGAAAGTACTTCTTCAGAGGAAGTGGGTTATATACCTACGAAAGCTAGTGCAATATAAATACAGTTGCGCTGCCTTTTCGAGTGTTCTGTTTTCGTTTTGTTCTGTTTTATTTTTCATTCTAATAAGAGTTGACACACGATAGCCGTATTGTGAGCCCTTCAGCGATTTCTGACAGCTATCATACATAATAATTTGAACGTTCAAAAAAGAACGTTCTTTTTCTGACGTTCATTTTTTCTGACGGGGTAGTGTTCATTTTCTGACTGTCGAACGCTCGTTTGCTGGAAGAAAAAGAACGTTCACCTGTTCATTTTCTGACGCATTCTTTTAGTTTGAACGTCAAAACTTTTGACACGCTCCCTAACTTGGTGTTCATTTGACTATGCCTTTCAATGTTCATGGATCTGTCAAGCTCTGAATTTTCAAACTTGCTAAGCACTTTACTCCTAGCATCTGAAACAGCTAGCTCAGTATTTAATAAATGTTCTTCTTCCTTTATTTTCAGATTTAACTTGGCAAGTTCAATCTGTTTCTTCTGCAGCATGGATTCCATTTTTGCCGAGAGTTCTGCTTTTTTACCCCTCGGCCAAAATTTGGCCGAAGGGTATTGTCGTCGTCATGTACGTCTGTCCGTCCGTCCGTCTGTCCGTCACACCTTTCTCGTTACCAAGATATCTTCAGAACGACTTACCCTAGGCACACCAAACTTGCAGTGCACATCCGTATGCTTGTGACCCAGAACCCTATTAAATCTGGACCTGATTGGTTAGAAACTTTGGCGGCCATCTTTAATTTATGCGAAACCATCACAGCTTTCTTGTTACCAAGATATCTTTAGAACGACTTACCCTAGGCACCCCAAACTTGCACTGCACATCCATATGCTCATGACCCAGAACCCTATTGAATCTGGACCTGATTGGTTGGAAACTTTGGCGGCCATATTTAATTTATGCGAAATCATTAATCTTGTGTATCTTAGGTACCATTTCTCTGTTCAGTGTGAAACTTGGTATAGATCATCGATGCATCAAGAAACTTCAAAGGAATGACCAAACCAGTTTCCCTGATTCGGTGAAAACCTTGGCGGCCATCTTTAATTTATGCAAAATCTTCAATGATATATATCTCTGATACCATTCAAGTGTTCTATACGAAACTTGGTATACGGCATCGATGTATCAAGAGATCTGCAATGTATAGCCACATCAGTTCCTCTGAGTGGCGGGAAGGATGGGCGGCCATCTTAAATTTATGCAAAATCATTAATGATCTCTATCTCTGATACTGTCCGAGTGCTCGATGTAAAATTTGGTATATATCATCGAAGCATCAATAGACTTACGATAAATGACAGTTCTGGCGTTTCTGATTGGGCGGAACCTCGGCGGCCATCTTTAATTTATGCAAAATCTTCAATGATATATATCTTTGATACCATTTCAGTGTTCTATATGAAACTTGGTATCCAGCATCGATGTATCAAGAGACTTGCAATGAATAACCACATCGGTTCCTCTGAGTGGCGGGAAGGATGGGCGGCCATCTTTAATTTATGCGAAATCATTAATGATCTATATCTCTGATACGGTTCAAGTGCTCAATGTAAAATTTGGTATACATCATCGATGTATCAATAGACAGTTCTGGTTTTTCTGCTTGGGCGGAAACCTTGGTGGCCATCTTTAATTTATGCAAAATCTTTAATGATGTTTATCTTTGATACCATTTCAGTGTTCTATATGAAACTTGGTATACAGAATCTATGTATCAAGAGACTTGCAATGAATAACCACATCAGTTTCTCTGAGTGGTGGGAAGGATGGGCGGCCATCTTTAATTTATGCGAAATCATTAAGGATCTCTATCTCAGATAATTTTCAAATGTTCGATGTAAAATTTGGTATACATCGTCGATGCATCAACAGACTTATGTAATGAATACTGGTTTCTCTGATTGGACGGAAGCGTTTGAGGCCATTTCTAATGGCAAAATTTTTCATAATCTGTATATTTGTTACTTGACTGCTTGGTGTTCCTGAAGTCTTGTTTTAAATTGAATACATTATGAATGGCTGGCGCCCAGAGCCGAGGGGTTTTCAGATGTGCAGCTTCGTATTCTGTTCTTCTTTGATTCTTGCTGACAATAGGGAACTGGCCAGCGAGGATGCTCGAGTGATGTGAGAAGCCGACTTAAGCTTACAGGACAATCTACTTCCGCCGCCATGGCTATGTCTACCGGACTTGCGAGCCCCGCCAACTGAAGATGCGGTATCACGTGGGTGGCACTGGAACCAGCTCTCCATAGAAAATTTAAAGTTCTTCAAGAAAATGTCTCTCGGTTCCTGATAGGCAGTGAGGAAATCTTCTCTATCTTCCACACTGAGCCAGCGGCAATATTCTTCTTCTCCTACTAGGAAACTTTCATACATGTCCAGCCATTCAGCATAGACATGCTGCACTTCTGAACTCGAACTATTTTCCGCTGTCATGCAATTTATTTCAGCTGATTTTGATTTCAGTTCACGGAATATGTATGCTAGCCGTTTATATCTGTTTTCTTGCATAAACGCTAGGCCCCTTTCTGTAGGCTTCCTCTGCCTTTCTCCAGGCTGACTTTCTAGGTCTTCGTCACTGGGAAGAACAACGTCTTTATCGCCTGAGAACGGTGGTTCCTTTTCCGTGTAATTTCCTTCCATTATGTCTATGCTCTTTTGTTTTCTTCACTTCGGTCATAAACGTCAATAGAATGTAGGTTCAATAACCAAGGAAACACGTCAATACTGATTCAAGTCTTTTACTGTAGATCATAAGTGTTCCGTTCAGTATACATCAATCAGCAATCTGGACTCTCCACTAGTTGGATCACAATCAGAGTCAGACTGTTTTCATATACAGAGCACTTATTCAGGTGTCAGTGACAGATTGATAAGAATCCGATAAGTTCGCTTTGTCCGCTTATCAAACGTATTGATAATCAAATCATCAGATCATCAGATCATCAGAATCGAATCATCAGTCATCAGTCATCAGATTGACTGCAAATAGAATAAAACCTTATTCAGAACAAAACCACATTAATGTGAACAGCTAGCGCAGCATGAATTCTAATGACTTCAATTACAGCTATTGTCAATTTTACTTCAGTGTTGTTGCTAACGTACACATGTTCAGTTCCAAGACAAACAGACGAATCAGTGTTGTGGACTATTTCGCAACTCAAGTACACGTTTTGCGGCTTTGCCGCTTTCAACACACATATAGCATTTAGTAATGATTCACATAGTACAAAAAGAGATAGTTACCGTTTATGGTAGACCTCGGTAATAAACAAACTTTGAGGAAATTCACTCCACACGTCTAATCGACACAAAATGTCTTCTCGCTCTGACATGTGCACGCCACAACCTCACAAACAATGAAAAGTCTAACAGGTACCGAGTCGGAAACGGACTAACATGCTCAGAGTTTGAAATAACACAAGACAGTGCTGTTTGGCCGCTACAATTATTTTCATGATTTTGGACCATTTTTATCAACTTTGTTGTAATAAAATTTGATCACCTCCAGATTTTATGGTGGAAAATTTCACTTCCTGCGATTGAATTATTAGAGGGATTACCGTAAGAATATTATACAAACTCGTTGCTGGGTTCTTGCAGTGCACCCCATCTTCTGATATCTTTCAAATGGATTCGTTCCAGATGCTGGGTCTGGGTTTCCTGAACTCCAATAAATCGACATTATAAGGCCAAATCCCATGATTATCACAAATGGTTGTATCAACATAACCATACTAGCTAGATTATATTTCATGCATTGTTAAAATTTTGGAGACGATGGTCCTTGTTCAGGAGGATAATGGGTACCTCAAGAGCCAAACATTTCGTTTCCGGAGCATAACTTGACAACCGCTACTTGGATTCCTCTCAAATTTGGTATGCAGCTACCATACCATGAGACCTCGCTTGGGATTGCGTTTGGCGCATGTGCATCTACAGGTGGCGCCACCTAGGGTCAAAAGTTTCTCATGTCAGTCCGTAACATTTGGTTTCCGGAGCATAACTTGACAACCGCTACTTGGATTCCTCTCAAATTTGGTATGCAGCTGCCATACCATGAGACCTCGCTTGGGATTGCGTTTGGCGCATGTGTGTCTACAGGTGGCGCCACCTAGGGTCAACAGTTTCTCATGTCAGTCCGTAACATTTCGTTTCCGGAGCATAAGTTGACAACCGCTACTTGGATTCCTCTCAAATTTGGTATGCAGCTGCCATACCATGAGACCTCACTTGGGATTGCGTTTGGCGCATGTGCGTCTACAGGTGACGCCACCTAGGGTCAAAAGTTTCTCCTGTCAGTCTGTAACATTTCATTTCCGGAGCATAACTCGACAACCCCTACTTCGATTCCTCTCAAATTTGGTATGTAGCTACCTTACCATGATTGTGTTTGGCGTATGTGCATCTACAGGTGGCGCCACCTAGGGTCAAAACTTTCTCTTGTCGGTCCGTAACATTTCGTTTCCGGAGCGTAACTTAACAGCTAATTGGGTTCCTCTCAGATTTGGTATGTAGCTACCTTACCATGAGACCTCGCTTGGGATTGCGTTTGGCACATGTGTTTCTACAGGTGGCGCCACCTATGGGCAGAATTTCTCAGTTGGTCCGTAACATTCCATTTCTGGAGCATAAATTGACAACGGCTGATTAGATTCTTCTCAAAGTTTGTATGTAGCTGCCATACCATGAGACCTAGCTCGGGATGTCGCATATGCGTCTACAGGTAGTAAGTTTGATATTTCGCTTCCCATTTACTTCCTTTTCCTCTTCAATCATGTCAATGTGGTTATCCAGATGACAGTAATTCGCCTATCTGTTGCAATGGCCCATTTCAAGTCTACACGGTTCTAGTGGTAACAACAGTTAGGTAAAACACTATATGCCTGCATAACCCCATTCTCAACAATCATTATTAACATCAATTTTTACCCCTCGGCCAATTTTGGCCATGGGGTATTGTCGTCGTCTTGTACGTCCGTCTGTCCGTACGTCCGTATGTCCGTACGTCCGTACGTCTGTACGTGAGCGAGATAGCCGGAGAACCGTTCCACTGAAGAATTCCAAATTTGGTATGCTTATATACCTAGTCAAGGACCAGAAGCCTATTTAATTGGGACCTGATTGGGTGAAAACTTTGTCGGCCATCTTTAATTTTATGCGAAATGGATAATGATCCATATCTCGGAAACCATTGAACTGTTCAATACGAAAGTTGGTATACATCATCGATACATCAAGCAACTTTCAATGAATTACCAAACCGCCTTTTCTGATTGGGTGGAAATCCTGGAGGCCATCTTTAATTTATGCGAAATCGATAATGATACATATCTCTGTTACCATTCAGTTGTTTTATATGAAAGTTGGTATACATCATCGATACATCCAGATACTTTGCATCGAGATCGGATTGACCGAACACCTTGGCGGCCATCTTTAATTTATGCAAAAACTTTAATGATATGTATCTCTGATCCAATTTAAGTGTTCTATACCAAATTTGGTATACAGCATCGATGTAACAACTGACTTGCAATGAATAACCACATCAGTTCCTCTGAGTTGGGGGAAGGATGGGCGGCCATCTTTAATTTATGCAAAATCATTAATGATCTCGTTCTCTGATACCGTTCAAGTGCTTGATGTAAAATTTGGTATACATCATCGATGCATCAAGAGACTTACGATAAATGACTGTTCTGGTATCCCTGATTGGGTGGAAACCTTGGTGGCCATCTTTAATTTATGCAAAATCTTTAATAATGTATATCTCTGATACCATTTCAGTGTTCTATACGAAACTTGGTACACAGCATCAATGTATCAAGAGACTTTCAATGAATAACCACATCAGTTCCTCTGAGTGGCGGGAAGGATGGGCGGCCATCTTTCATTTATGCGAAATCATTAATGATCTCTATCTCTGATACCATTCAAATGCTCGTTGTAAAATTTGGTATACATCATTGATGCGTCAAGAAATTTATGTTATGAATACCGGTTTCTCTGATTGGACGGAAATCTTAGGGGTCATTATGCCCCCCCCCCCCTAACTAGAGGGGGGGCATATAGCGATCGCTTTGTCCGTCCGTCCGTCTGTCCGTCCGAATTTCTTGTCCGGGCAATATCTCGGTTAATATTTGATGGACAGGATCGAAACTTGCATGGAATGTGGCGAGTGGCTCGTAGTTGTGCAGCGTGGAGTTTTTTCCGAGTTCCGGTATAATTTTCAAGAGTTATGGCCCTTTTTCTGAAATCTCTGTGAGTGGGACTTGTCCGGGCTGGATCTTGGTTAATATTGTATGGACAAGTATGAAATTTGCATGATATGTGGTCAATGACCCACAGTTGTGCAGCATAAAGTTTCTCCACGTTTCGCTTATATTTTCAAGAGTTATGGCCCTTTGTTCCTGAATTCTCCGTGAATTGGGACTTGTCCGGGCTGGATCTCGGTTAATATTGTATGGACAATTATGAAATTTGCAGGATGTGTGGTCAGTGCCCTGTAGTTGTGCAGCGTGAATTTTCTCTGCGTTTCGCATATATTTTCAAGAGTTATGGCCCTTTTTTCTTCAAATCTTTGTGAATTGGAACTTGTCCGGGCTGGATCTCGGTGGATATTGTATGAACAATTATGAAATTTGCAGGATATGTGATTAGTGCCCTGTAGTTGTGCAGCGTGAAGTTTCTTCGCGTTTCGCATATATTTTCCAGAGTTATGGCCCTTTTTTCTTCAAATCTTTGTGAATTGGAACTTGTCCGGGCTGGATCTCGGTGAATATTGTATGAACAAGTATGAAATTTGCAGGATATGTGATCAGTGCCCTGTAGTTGTGCAGCGTGAAGTTTCTCCACATTTCGCCTATATTTTCAAGAGTTATGGCCCTTTTTTCTTCAAATCTTTGTGATTTGGGATTTGTAGGGCTAGATCTCGGTTAATATTGTATGAACAAGTATGAAATACGCATGATATGTGGTCAGTGAAGTTTCTCTGTTTTCGGTTATATTTTCAAGAGTTCTGGCCCTTTGTTTAAACCTAAGTGAATGGGATATATTTATTTGTCCAAGCTGGATCTCGGTCCATAACTGATTTGAACCAGGAAAATGGCTATATTATATGTTATTCTACATTCCAAAGCAGACAATTCCTGAAGTATGAAATTGCCCCAAAAACAGTGAATTGGGTACAAAATTCACTGATCGCTTCATAATTTCACCACAATATACTCCCAAGGAATGTAGGTCTCATAACCAGGTCACATTTTCGGATTTGGCGAAAGCCCTGGCGACCATCTTGCATCGAAGCATCGTATTATCACTTGTTGCTTGATATTTGGAATATGTATTATGTGAGGCATGGCAAAAAAGTGACTGAAACAGAATTTTTATAATTATCCAAATTAGGCCTCCACCAACCAATAAAGAACAGAACAATGGCGGGGCAGTGTCGGATTAAAGTGGAAGGGGGGGCATACAATTGAGCAATCTCTGATTGCTTCCTTCCTGTGTTTCTAATTGCAAAATTTTTGATAATCTGTATATTTGTCACTTGACTGCTTGGTGTTCCTGACATCTTGGTTCAAATTGAATGCATTATGAATGTACCCAGAGCCGAGGGGTTTTCTGATGCGCAGCTTCGTATTAGAACAATCCATTAAACATGTTAAACGACACATGCATAGACAACCCGTTAACCGCATTCCAACCAAGCGAGGTCTCATTGTCTACTAGTTACATATCGTGCCGCCACCCAACGCATTCTAAATGAACTTACCCGTAAACTACTATAACATGTATACTTATATTCCACTACAAATACTCGTCAATTTCTATCAAATGTGCATCGGGGGTATCTTGTGAGCGTGCTTACTGATCATTTCCACCGCCACAATCCCATTTACATTTACAAACTTACATGTGAAACGTTAACCACCCCCATGTATCCATGCCCTTATGGGGGGTATCTTGTAAGCAGCCTTATATTGATCATTTTAATCAAATGTGTGCATCGATCCTCAGACTATGCTCTAGTTTTTACTCCTCAGCCCTACTGGCTCAGGAGTATTGTTGTGGCCCTGGGGATGTGTCTGTCCGAGCCGTATCTCGATAACTATTTCTAGGAAGTTCATGAAACTTACAGGTTTTGATCCTTTTATATTTTACTTGTGCCTTTGAGACTTTCAGGTCTAACCGGTCGTTAATTATTTTTTTACGATTTTTTTTATTTTTCTGCCATTTTCCAGTCTCCTAAAAACGGATCTACAAGTATGCATACATTAGCCCTACTTTTATATACTGATTTACATACTCGTACTAGCTTGCAGCCAATCAAGAGCTCCATAGTAAAGTTGTATTTCAGCCATTGGTTCAGTGTAGTGAATGACTGGTCATTGGTTTGGTCTAGAAGTCTATATTCCTCTACATATTCAGTAGTATGGTATTGCTAGACTAATTGTCGTATCCCTACGCTGTTGAGAAAAAAATAGTCCGACTTTAATACTGTGAAAATCGACTTGTTATTTCATCTAAAAGTTCTCAGAATGGATTTGAACGATAATAAACACCTGTTTTATCGGAAATTCTAACATGCTCCACGTTATAGCCGTGCGCTGATTGGTCCAGACCTCAAAACATACAGAGATTATCACACGATAATCTTCATTTGTTTGTTTTGATTCACGTGCCGAACTGGTGACGTCTCATTCTTGTGACACAGTGCTACAAAGCTGAGCAACGATTGATTCATTCACTGCGCAGTGTACACAGCTGCTGGTGAACGGACATCACGCGCGAGCATGGCCTGCAAACCAGTCAAGAAAATCTTGCATCAAAATGGGATAAATTTGCAGAAAATTTGCCATTCCGCTTATGAAATGAGGATATAGTTGTCATTGTCCATGTTAGAATGGAGTTAATGACCTTCTTAGTGAATATTATGGTGTAATAATTTTTCGATGTTTAGTTTTAGACCTCATCAAAAAACCTCGGTTTTTTGATTGACGGTCTAAAACTAAACATCGAAAAATTATTACACGATAATATTCACTAAGGCGGTCATTAACTCCTAAACGGCAACTTGTACTTCAAAATGAAAGTAGTCAAAAACGAAAGTAGCGCCCATGTGTTTTTGCCGGGTTTACCAAGGGTAAACCCTACATTAGTATCACTTTTCAGTTTTTACCCCTCGGCCAACTTTGGCCTAGGGGTATTGTCGTCATCATGTACGGCTGTCCGTACGTACGTCCGTACGTCCGTCCGTCCGTTACCGCGATATCTACAGAACCGTTTCATGCATGGCAACCAAACTTGGTACATCTATTTATCTTCACGTAAATCAGAAGCCTATCGAAAATGAGTCATCTCGGACAATATTTTGCAGAGTTATGCCCCTTTTTAGAAATAAATATCCATTTATGATTTGTTATTGTGATAATTTCAGAACTGTTCCATGTACAACATCCTAACGTGATACAGTTGTTTCTCTTGACCTGAACTAGATGCCTATCGAAAATGAGTCGTGTCAGAAAGTATTTTGCAGAGTTATGCCCCTTGTCTAATAAAATCCACTAATTCCTATGTTAAGTTTGCATATAATTTCTATATCATGTTTGTACACTATCACATTTATTTATTGATTGGATGACTGATTTATTGATTTATTCTCTTACACAATGCGAAGAATGCCTGCAAATCTGTTTTGAAAATGACACTAGATGCCGGTCAAAAATGAGTCGTGTCAGAAACTATGCCCCTTGTCTAACAAAATCCACTAATTCCTATGTTAAGTTTGCATATTATTTCTATATCATGTTAGTATACTATCACATTTATTTATTGATTGGATGACTGATTTATTTTCTTAGACAATGCAAAGAATGCTTGCAAATCTGTTTTGAAAATGACATACATGTGCCATTTAGTATACATGTACAGTATTTATCTAGCCATGTGTACTGTTGTTTTGGTGAGACATCGATACAGCTCTTTCAATTTATTCCAGAAACAAATTAATTAAGGGGAGGAAAACTTTTCTTTTTTTTCAAAGAAAGTACACTTACAATACCAGGGGTAAATATTTCTTCCCACAAGCCAATCAATTGGTAGAGACACCCTTACAATAATAGCTGGGGTTCAGAGCCGAGGGGTTTTGATAGCGCAGCTTCATGTTCTTTTTTCTTCTGCACATGTGTAGTTTTGATCTCCTGCCCGGAGACTGTTCTCATTTGATGCCCCTTACAGCATTCACAACAGGCCTCGCACAAGCCATGCAATTCCAGGCGCTAAGAGTAATGGAATTTCGTTGAAAGGACATGGAAAGTCAGAGGAAATATATGTACAGAGTCCGGGAAAATGAGTGGAAAAAGCTAAGTTATTCTCTGAAGTTCAGCGAAATTTATTGCGGAATAAAAATCCAAACAGCCGTGAAACGTGTTTGCTGGTGACCCTTCGCCAGATTGGAACGATGTCAGATAGCTCATTTACATATTTTGTGTAGTCCATTGGTTGAATTAAACTCGTGACTGTTTCCCGCTGAATTAATATTCATATTCTGTGACGTGTATTGGTCGAGGTCATAATGTCGACAGCTGATTGGCTCACGCTCTTGACATCTGTACTAATTTACGTATCAGAACAGTCGCAATTTGAACTGGTCAAATTGCAGTCGCCATTGTTCGTTGGTTTGGAATTTAGCTTTGGGCTAATTTTGCTGATGCCGGGAAAATGCAAATTTAGTGAACATTGGCTGAGACTGGATGATTATAACTGTGGTTGTCCCGTCACGGTGAGAGGACAGCAACGTACACGGTGTGTCAAACAAATGTGGATCTGTCCAATATCGGCGATGGTCCTTTACGGAGCCATACAAAAATTACAGGATACACAAACTTTACACACATATTCTTGAGGTTGTTCTATAACTATATGGCACTTTATGAATTATTATTACGAATATGAATTTTAATATTTTTGAACATTTTTCAATCTTTGGTAAGCTACCTTACAACAAAAGTTATGATTCATATACATGTATAGTGCAAGATCACAAAGATGATCTTCACTTTAGATAGGGAATCGTCCTCAATGCGTCTTTGATACACACAGCTGGTGGGGCTAATTTTTGTCTAAAAAGCACCAAATTGACCATTTGAATAGATAAAGATAAAGAATAATCAAGACCTACAGACAAACACAACCAGACTTACAGTGGTTCAAACCTGCCGTATTTTGCTCTTTTCGGTGCATTTACAGTCGACATTTTCTCTCCAAAATTCTCGTTGCAAAATTATGACACCTTTAACCAAAATCATATTTAGACTTATTTGTTGGTCAAAATAGCTAAAATTGGTTTTGGTTAAAGGTGTCCTATTTTTGTAACAAGAGAAAATCCGCACCGAAAAGTGCCTAAAAATACGAAAATAAGCCAACTTACCAACTTTAGTGAGCCATAAATCCGTGTTCGTGCATCTGCAGTCCTTCATTATTTCGGGTCTTATAATTCAGCATGAAGGCTGTACAAAATGGTCCATTTCATATCCCTTTGATAAAAGTGAAAGTTTGGCCCTTCAAACCGAACAGCTTGAGGACGATTCCCTTTGTCAAGCGAACACCACCATTCTTCCCAAATATGGGACTAATAAACTCCTCTGATGCAACTAAACCCGACATCAGTACTTTAAGTACTTTGATTGCTTCCTGGCAACACATCCGATGATGGAGTTGAGTTTTCAGTTGTAAAATGAACTGTGGTCGTCGGCCAGTACAAGCGGTGCCTCGCATAGCAAATGCTCTAAAATATACTTCATGGATGATAGCGAAAGGTATGGCCAACCGAATAAATCAACGCAAATATCATCGTCGTTGTTGTTGTTGTTGTTGTTGCACTGACGCTAATGTATTACCAACGGAGATTCGTCAGGGGAGTTTCTATCTCACATTATGATGGGATGTGATTTTCGGCTATCGGAGCCAGTTTCTCTTAGAGAAGTGAAATTCTCCACAGTATCCATATGTAATTTGTGCATTTTTATTCTGAAATTTGAAGGAAACCTGTTCAGGATCAAAGAAAATCTCCAATACCTCACGTGTTTTTTTTTTTTTTTTTCCAAAGCACAATGACGTTGGGCTTGCAATGTTGTAACATTGTGAATAGGTCTTTGGATTATGGACGCGGATATTCTCTAATGGACGACGGCTGGATTATGAATGACGGACTAGACGCTTGTAATAGTCACTATGAAAATAACGTGAGGTATTGGAGGTTTGTTTTGATTCTGAATAGATTTCCTTCGAGTTTCAGAATAAAATGCACAAATTACATAGAGATACTATAACCAGGTTGGTTGACTGGTTATCACAAAGGGTTATTTTGGGGAAGCTAGCATTTAACCCTAGTGACACTCAATAAGTATAGAATGAAAGTAACTCCAACTTCAAGAAGACAGTTCCAACTTTAACATATAATTCCGGTAAATCCTGGTGTGCAATCATGTACAATATAACAGATTCTTAAAAGGTTTTCCTCTCATAGCATGTGGTTTCCACTCTGTAGAATCTGTGTAATAACTTACATGTAGATTAAAGGTCTAACAATGTCTTTCCGGAAAGCTGGGTACCAGACTTAACATAGATCAATGTTGTCTCTTCTCGAGCTGGATACCAAACTGACTAACATTCACAAACTAGTGGTTTTATGCTAAAATGACAGGATATGATTTCAATTAAACAGTAGGACATCAAAGATACAATAATTACTGGACTGGCCTAAACGAGTTCTACATGCTGAGTTGTCAGACAATATCTGTGACTTGGCAGCACCATTGTTCCCAAATACATATATGACAACCCAGGGGTTCAGTTCAGTAAACAACAGATGTCTGATTCAAATAGGCAAGGTTGCAGCTTAAACACACAAGTAAAATAGTTTACAAAAGATGTCAGTCTACAATAAAGAATATATATGATATTTAACAGCTATATGTAATTCAGTGATTTAGACATCTCAGTTTGTCACCTGGCACTTGGTTACAGTTGCCTCCCTTTCTGGTAAGACGTGTCCTCACGTCTGGTATATCTAATCAACCTATATGATACATTATGAAGCTTACAATTAATACAAATAAATACATCACAATTCAATGAGGATGATATAGACAAATAATAATTGTCATGTAGATAACGTGAAGCACTTGAAGAAGTAATGAATCAGAGATACCGGTACACTTAATGTTATAAATATCCCTTCCAAAAAGGAGGTGGACCATGACAAAACAACATCATGTTCAACAGTTCGTCAAAGTCTTCTCTGTTAACCCAAGTGCAATTCATTATCCACCTGACCATGTATTGTTCTTGGCCATCTTCATAGCGTAATGCCATAAACTCTTGAGGGCGTATGTCCTGTACTTTAATGCCATATTTAGAGTTGTGGGGATTCTCCGAAATGGTTTCTGTCTGTGTTTCTATGGAGTGACCAGAAACAGTGTTTGTCTGGCTGGTAGAATCAATAACCTCAATGTTTGTTGCTGGTCTGTAGTCCATGAAACTGCTAACTTCAGTTGAGACAAGTGATTTTGGATATCCAAAATCTACCTGGCTTGTCATACATGATATCTTGCTCACAGGTGATTCCTCATTCACAAGATTTGTTATATGTATCTGGGAGTTTGGAAGTGGACAGTTATTTGTTGTTGTGTTTGACAAACTACTCACAGTTGAATGTACATCCTCCATGAAATCTTCATCCTGGGCTGTTGAATTACTGGCGCTACTTTGATTTTCAATATCTTTCTTCTGGAGATACTGTTCAAGTCTCCTCTGATCACGCAGACGTTTAGCTGACGACTTGTGAGAACGAGGTTTAGTTTGCATAACAGGGCTACTTGTATTTACATGTACAGTACCTTCTGGTTTCTTCCATGTCAAGTTGAGCTGTATTTTGCATTCTAACTCTTGAATGTTCCATGTTGAAGGTAAAGTTGAAAGTCCTAGCATTTGCAGCACATCAGCGACAGCTTCTGGTATAAACTCTGGAACCATCTTGAAGTCTTCAGGTGTTATTCACAGGATGCGAGCAAACGTTGAGGTATCGGAAAAGTTGAGTGAAGATAGAATCCACTCAAGCCCATGGGTTCTCAGATTACCGGTTCTCACACCAACTATAACCAGGTTGGCTGACTGGTTATCACAAAGGGTTATTTTGGGGGAGCTAGCATTTAACCCTAGTGACACTCAATAAGTATAGAATGAAAGTAACTCCAACTTCAAGAAGACAGTTCCAACTTTAACATATAATTCCGGTAAATCCTGGTGTGCAATCATGTACAATATAACAGATTCTTAAAAGGTTTTCCTCTCATAACATGTGGTTTCCACTCTGTAGAATCTGTGTAATAACTTACATGTAGATTAAAGGTCTAACAATGTCTTTCCGGAAAGCTGGGTACCAGACTTAACATAGATCAATGTTGTCTCTTCTCGAGCTGGATACCAAACTGACTAACATTCACAAACTAGTGGTTTTATGCTAAAATGACAGGATATGATTTCAATTAAACAGTAGGACATCAAAGATACAATAATTACTGGACTGGCCTAAATGAGTTCTACATGCTGAGTTGTCAGACAATATCTGTGACTTGGCAGCACCATTGTTCCCAAATACATATATGACAACCCAGGGGTTCAGTTCAGTAAACAACAGATGTCTGATTCAAATAGGCAAGGTTGCAGCTTAAACACACAAGTGAAATAGTTTACAAAAGATGTCAGTCTACAATAAAGAATATATATGATATTTAACAGCTATATGTAATTCAGTGATTTAGACATCTCAGTTTGTCACCTGGCACTTGGTTACAATACTGTGGGGAATTTCACTTCTCTGATATGAACTGGCTCCGATATTTAGCCGGAAATCCCATCCCATCGTTATACAGCTCAGTAACTCTAGCCGGTTGTAGTTATTTCTTTCACCCCATGGGCCATGTGTAACATTTAAAAAAATTATATTTTTTTTCTTAAAAATATATGAGGGGTTGAATTGTGAATACATGTAATATTGTGAATATTTTTTAATAATAATTGTTTGACGTTAACATCAACTGCTTGACAGGATATGGGGCAACAGATATACAGAGGACAAATGGACAAAAGACCGTCCGTCCGTTAACACATTTTAGGCAAAAGTGCTTGAGGTACAACCACCAAATTTTCAACACTTATTTATCTAGTGCTAAGTCAGACGCCTATTGAAAGTGGCTTCCTTCGGTCCATATTTTACAGAGTTCTGCCCCTTTACAAACATATTTAATTATGCCCCCCTGTAATTAGAGGGGGGGCTTATAGCGATTGCTTTGTCCGTCCGTCCGTCCGTCCGTCTGTCGTACCGTCTATCCGTCTGTCCGCGCGATATCTCGGTTAATATTTGATGGACAGGATTGAAACTTGCATGGAATGTGGACAGTACCTCATAGTTGTGCAGCGTAGAGTTTTTTTCCGAGTTCCGGTATAATTTTCAAGAGTTATGGCCCTTTTTCTGAAATCTCTGTGAATGGGACTTGTCCGGACTGGATCTTGGTTAATATTATATGGACAAGTATGAAATTTGCATGATTTGTGGTCAGTGCCCCACAGTTGTGCAGCGTAAAGTTTCTCCCCATTTCGCTTATATTTTCAAGAGTTATGGCCCATTGTTCCTGAAATCTCCGTGAATTGGGACTTGTCCAGGCTGGATCTCGGTTAATATTGTAGGGACAATTATGAAATTTGCAGCATATGTGGTTGTGCAGCATGAAGTTTCTCTGCTTTTCGCGTATATTTTCAAGAGTTATGGCCCTTTTTTTCTTCAAATCTTTGTGAATTGGGACTTGTCCGGGCTGGATCTCGGTTAATATTGTATGGACAATTATGAAATTTTCAGGATATATGGTCAGTGCCCTGTAGTTGTGCAGTGTGAAGTTTCTCCGCCTTTCGCATATATTTTCAAGAGTTATGGCCCTGTTTTGCTTCAAATCTTGTGAATTGAGACTTGTCCAGGCTGAATCTCGGTTAATATTGTATGGACAATTAACAAATTTGCAGGATATGTGGTCAGTGCCCTGTAGTTGTGCAGCGTGAAGTTTCTCCGCGTTTCGCTTATATTTTGAAGAGGTATAGCCCTTTTTTCTTGAAATCTTTGTGAATTGGGACTTGTCCAGGCTGGATCTCGGTTAATATTGCATGGACAAGTATGAAATTTGCATGATATGTGATCAATGCCCCATAGTTGTGCAGTATGAAGTTTCTCTGCTTTCGGTTATATTTTCAAGAGTTATGATCCTTTGTTTATCAAACCTAAGTGAATGGGATATGTTTATTTGTCCAGGCTGGATCTCAGTCCATAACCGATTTGGACCGGGAAAATGGCTATATATATGTCATTCTACATTCCAAAGCAGACCACATAGGTCCTGAAGTATGAAATTGCCCCAAAAAGAGTTAATTGGGTGCAAAATTCAAAGTTCACTGATCGCTTCATAATTTCACCACAATATACTCCCAAGGAATGTAGGTCTCATAACCAGGTCACATTTTCGGATTTGGCGAAAGCCCTGGCGACCATCTTGCATCGAAACATTGTATTATCACTTGTTGGTTGATACTTGGAATATGTATTATGTGAGGCATGGCAAAAAAAGTGACTGAAACAGAATTTTTATAATTATCCAAATTAGGCCTCCACCAACCAATAAACAACAGAACAATGGCGGGGCAGTGTCGGATTAAAGCAGAAGGGGGGGCATACAATTGAGCAATCTCTGATTGCTTCCTTCCTGTGTTTCTATTTCTGTCCTATATGCCTGAATGTAACCAACTATATCTGCAGAACTGTGTTCCGTATACCTACTATATTTCGGAAACTTATTTATATTGTTGTATTTTACAAGCCAACAAAGGATTACTCGCCTCGGCTTATGGAGTTATGCCCCTTTCGGATGTAATAATCTCCGATTTTGTAATCTGTAGTTGAATGTACAAGTTATATCTGCAGATCCGTGTTCGGTATATCTTATTCGTCGCGGTTCTTATTTTACAGTAGTGCTAAGTCAGACGCCTATCGAAAGTGGCTCCCCTCAGCCCATACTTTACATATTTATGCCCCTTTACTGATATATAGTTCTGCAGAACTGTGTTCGGTATAGCTACTCAGGGATTCATAGAAGTCATTTTGTTTAGGACCGTTAAAATTGAGTTTTTCATGCTGCAAATTGAGTTTTTAGCGTGCTTTTAGGGGTGCACATTGAGTTTAATAATATTTTTAGGACCAGTTGCATTATATACCACATACATGTATAATTTAATCATGATTGTGATTTCATAGGAATAAACAGTTTTGTTCACCTGATCAATGTGTCCTGTTGTCTTTTTTTTTTGCATTTGCATGAAAATGCAGCTAGATAACATCCTCATTTCTCAGACAATAGTCAGAAGTTATGGAAAATAACTTTGAAATCAAGTTTTTGAGGCTCACTCAAATTATTACCATCGATATACAAATAAAGTGCCGTAAATAAATCAATTTATGGAGAAAAACCAGTGCCAGGCAATGGTATAGCATAGGAATCCGTACCCCAGTCGGGCGGGTCATTGACAGCTGATGGAACACCTAATCTATTGTTCTCTGTAACTAAACGAATTTATGGATAACAACTAAAGACGTTGATATAGCTGGTTACTAACAGCCGTTTCCAACCAATTGCTCTCTGCTCTTGTTTAGCGAGAATTGTCTGGGAGAATTTTAGCTAGATCAGCCTACAATAGCTCAATGAGCAGCTTGCCCTAACCTGTTAAAAACTTACAACTTTATTCAAATTATTTAATATCTGAAAAAATCAAGAAAAATTCTAAACTATCAAGGCAGAACAATTTATTCAAATAAATGAATCAACTCCTAAGAAATGAAAATGAAATATTTAGATCGTCAAATGACAATGCGCTGCAGTGTTGTCTACACGTGTTGTTGTTGTTGTTGTTGATGCGTGTGAACTTTCATTTTCAAACAAATTCTCAATCCAGACCATCCACTTCCAGTTGTTAAGTTTTGAGTTGTCAGTAATAAACTTCAAGCATTCAGTTTTAAGTATTAAGTCCCTCTGTCATTCACCTGTCATTCAAAACGTAGAATTTCTTGATGATGAAAGCATTCAGAGCATCGGCCGTATCTCGGCAAATGGAAAGCACTCTGTATTGATTTCTCTAAGTCTCGCGAGAAAGTGTTTCAGGAACCCTTCGTAACCTCGCAACTAAGCAATTTCGAAGGGCACCCGAGCTACATATTAGAGTCCTGTGAATTTCCATAAAATGGCGGGTTGTTTCGCTCCATGTCGAGCTGCGGTTTTCTCCGCCAACACGTGTAAATAAATAACCGAATGAAATGAATCCCTGCTACTATATTTTGGAAACTTATTTATATTGTTGTATTCTACAAGCCAACAAAGGATAACTCACCTCGGCTTATGGAGTTATGCCCCTTTCAGATGTAATAATCTCCAATTTTGTTATCTGTAGCTGAATGTACAAGTTAAATCTGCAGATCCATGTTCGGTACAGTTTATTCATCTGGGTTCTTATTTTACAGAGTGCTAAGTCAGACGCCTATCGAAAGTGGCCCCCCTCGACCCATATTTTACAGAGTTATGCCCCTTTACAGATATATAATTTTCTATTTCTGTCCTATATGCCTGAATGTACTACCGGTATATAAATTGATCATCTCACATAGAACTATCTCTTCCCCAATTCACACTTCACATGGGTCACAATCACTTGGGGAAAGCCGAGGGGTTTTGATTAGATCAATCTCATGTTAACTTATACCCCATCTGTCTGAGTTGTGGCTTGGGTTTGCTTTTCGCATGCCATAACTCACTGCTATTTATCCAAACTTCTACACCCATAAAAACATCTTGGTGTAGACTGTTAAGGGGCTGAGGAGTTGTAGCACCGCTGGTGCCTCATGTTTTCTTTACTTTTACAGCGACCAATAATTTAGCATGTTTAATATTTTCTGAAATAAAATATTATTTAGTGAGGTTAATTAATTAATTTATTAAATAAGGCGTCAAATGGTTTCATCATGGACTAGGAAGGGGCGTGAAATGGCGTCGCCATGGGGCAATGGTAGTAAGCCTCCATGGGGCAATTAGTTAATTAGCTGCAATTTATTAATGTGGCTTCATATCTATTTTAATTCAGCCTATTGAATATATTTCAGCGCATTCCCATGATAACATCAGGTGTCATATTGATGCTGGTTTAATCAGTGGTCTTGTCACGACAGTCGTAGCCATGCCAGTCGATATTGTTAAAACCAGGTGAGCTTTTCACAACCTACTATGTAACAAAGTAATATTTGTTTAAATCAAATTCCTAAACAATGCCCATGGAAAAAATAGTGTCTGTTCCTAATTGGAGATGAGGGTGATGCACATTTTAAATAGTTCGCCTGAATGAAATGGCCTATGTCTTTTGCTGAGGTTTATTTATTTGGAGACAATTAATACTGGCTTCCTTCCAAACTTGCCATACATGCTGTCTAGCCTGGCTTGAGGGGAATATTACAGAATCGTTGCATTCCACAAATTAATTTAGTCAAATTTATCAACTAGCCTGAAACCTTAGCATGGCCTTTATTTTGTTTCTTTGGAGATAATAACTTGATTCCTTCCAAACTTGGCATACATTTACATGTTGTCCAACATGGTCCAAGAGAAATGTCACTGAACCATTCCATGCATATAATTAGGTCTATTTATTTAATTAGGCTGCTAATTGTGGTTACTCTGATTGAGGTCCCAACCTGCATATTTATTACCCAAATCGTAAACCTGCTTTGATTAAATGCCTAATCTCCATTAGGAAGAACAATACAAACTGTTAAAACGGAAGTTAAAACCAAAAGTTGTCTCCCCTGAAGGGGAGATGTTTGCCACTATTCTCTTATTCATCCCAGTGGAGTTACTATAAAGGCTCTGCTCACGCCATTCCTATTCTCTTTCTCCTGTTTGTACTCGATCAGTGCACATCAAGGAAGTGTTAATTCAATACAGCTGTGTTGTTGTTGTAACCGCCGGTTATATCCTTTATCAAGATTGACTTGTGGTTTTCTTTTCGGAAATTCTTCTTACATTAGTTATGTCTGAGGTATCTGTTCCGATTTCTAATTCTTGTCGTACATGTGGGTAAGTTTTTGTCCCATTTGGACGCCCACACGGTTTGTTTTGCTTGTAAAGATTTGTGGTATCGCAAAGCCACGTGTGCAGAGTGTGTCATGGCATTCGTCTGCCTGGAGGAATTATGCCCAGGTCCGACGTGCTCATTTATTGCGTGCCTCTGAGGATCCCGCTCTATCGGAGCGATAGACGGCTTTTGGAAATTGCGCTTGTGTATGACATGAAATCCATCGAGGATCTCGGCGGTGTCGGTTTAGATTGTCACATAGATTTCAAAGTCCGGTTTCATCGGCGTCTGTAAACATTTCCTCCCAGTGGGACCGTTCCTACAGGTAGATAATATTCAACTTCTAGACAGTCTGACCTCCACCGGTATTCCTTTGTCTCGAGTCCCTGTAAAACCGGTTCCATTGTTCAGGCCAACAAAGGCCTCCACATCCTGAGTGGTCCATTGTCTCCTTCGGACAAAAGAATGCTACCTCGCCGCATGTTATCTCGCCTATGTCACTTTTGCCAATGGTTCGATTGCGGTTAAATAAATAATATTTCTGGGATAATTTTGTCTGACATTTCTGTCCCGGTTGTTTCTAAATTTTGTCGCCATTTTGTATGGGCAATTTTTGGACTCCTTAGACCCTCACACGGTTTGTTTTACCATCAGCCACGTGTTTAGTGTCTTCGGACGTATGTCGCTAAAATAATTTGCTCTTGTCGGAGATTTCAAAATTTTAGCCATGATTTTTTTTCTATATCTTGAAATGAACGTCCGACGATGTTTCTAAAAGTTAATACGAAATCTCACGCTCAACTAATAACATAGTCCTGCGTGATGGTAGACAGTGTGTATTTAATATCGCCTAAGCACGGGCTCTTGCGACCCCGTTTTGTTATCGGTCGGTATGTGAGCGTTTTGTGGCTGGGATATTTCTGTCGTGATCTGTACGATAAACGAACAGGATTTTGTTTCGTTGATTCACAAATTTATGCATTGAATTTTGTGTAAATCTTCAGTAGTATTGTGAAAAGTATCCTCGCCTGATGCGGGAAGTTCGTTTTCCCCGCTGGGGAGATCCGACTCTTTATAAGCAGTCCGTCAATTTCCATGTTGTTGTTGTATCTTCTGTTCGGACTTGCTGTTTTTGGTAGTTTCACTTTCATGCATTCAGTTCTTTGTTCCTACCAAAATGTAATTGTGATTGTTATATATCAAGTATTATTATGTTTATTTGATATCCTGTGATCAAGGGAGAACTTACAGCATGTACAGAGGTTTTCTCTGCCTTTCATGCTTACGTTGTTGTTGTGTTTGTGTTCGTAACCACAACTCAAGCCTATTCACTACGACGCTTTGTTACATTTTAATGAGCTTCTTTACTACTCTCTTTATGTAATTAAGGGTGTGTTGAACAACAAAAGAGATCACGTGTTTGTTTATTGTGAGTGAGTAAACCCTATTCACTCACTCACCCTTGTTTATTGTGAAAGTGGGCTATTCTTTGAAACACAAATTTCTGTTATTAAACATTGTGATTTGTTTATGTTTCACACCAAATTGGTCCCATCTGTATACTGAATTACGCTTACAATTCAGATTGAGTTGAGCATTAATTTTATTTCTTCTCTCTGAGAAATTTTATAATTATTAGCGTGAGTGTGAGTGTATTTCTCTGGGAAATCTTTAGAAATACTCTCGTTCAACGACACATGGAGTGTTTATTGATCTTCTCCTGGTCTGTTGGCCGGGCAAGGATCAAGCCTGAAGTTTTCTCAGTCTTCTGCCTGGGACAGCATTAGTCTATTGCATCGAGCGGTCGTCTTGTATTTTGAGCCCTGCGCAAGGATGACACGCAAATTCGTGAAGTGTTCTATAGTTTTTCTACCCAGTATGATTACCAGTACAGTCTACAAGAACAACAGACTGCTCTTTAGCAATATTCTTTACCGTTTCTTCTTCTCGACAGCTTGTTCGTGTTAGGTCATTTCAAATTCTGAATTTTAGTGACCTTGCTTTATCTGCCGGCGAGAGACTTTAAATGTATTTCCTCTCTTCGGGAATTTTAAATTCTTTGAGGATCTATCTAGTTTACGTGGAAATCTCTTTGTTCTGGATGTCGGTGGTGTTACAACCAGGCGGTGTTCATTTCTTCTGCATTTCTAATTTCATTACAGTCAAGTTTGGGGTTACTGTTTGCAACGCCTTTCTCGTTTCACACTTCAGCGACGTTCCATTACGTCGTCTCGTTGTCCTCGTACACCTGTACGTCGTTTCTCGCCGTTACGTCGTTTTTCTCGTACTTTTATAAGGTTGTATCCTGCTCCATTGTGAGCATGTATGTACATTATGTTGAAGCAAATGGGGGAATCACTACGCCATTTTCCCCGCACAACGTTTCTCACGTTACGTCATTCTGTTACACCATGACGACGTTCCATTACGCCGTCAGGTTGTTCTCATACACTTGTGCGTCATTCTCGTACATATGTTAGACGTTCCGGTACGCCATAACGCCATTCGTCACGTTCTTTCTTCTGTACCTCCATCGTTTTGCGAGATGCATATTTTATTCCATTCATCCTCATTTTCGGCGTTTCCTACGATTCACCATCGTCGGTCGTCGGTGGGAGTGGAAGTTCTTCCTTTCGGTGTCAACCTCCCCGTTGTATCAATTCATCTCGGGGCTTTCACATCGAGGTTTACTTAGGTTCGTCATTACACTGTGTAGGGGATTGTGTTGAAGCCATTTTGGCACCAGAATTGTGTTGAAAGTAACAAAATTGTGTTGGAGTCAACAGTAATTTGTTTTGAACTCAGTACAATTTTGTGTTGATATATGAAGTTTGACACGGAATCATGTTGATTTCGACACAAAACATTTTGTGTTGAAGCTATTTTAGCACAAAATTTTGTGTTAAAGCAACACAATATTTTTCGCAGTGTACAAAAAGAAGTAAAAGATTTGGGGAACAGTTTTTCGACTCTCTCCATCAAGTTCTTCGTCCCCGTATAGACTGTTGGACCAGTTTTTACCCCTCGGCCAACTTTGGCCTGGGGTATTGTCGTCATCATGTACGGCTGTCCGTACGTCCGTACGTCCGTCCGTCCGTTACCGCGATATCTACAGAACCGTTTCATGCATGGCTACCAAACTTGTTGCATCTATTTATCTTCACGTAAATCAGAAGCCTATCGAAAATGAGTCATCTCGGACAATATTTTGCAGAGTTATGCCCCTTTTTACAAATAAAAATCCATTTATAATTTGTTATTGTGATAATTTCAGAACCGTTCCATATACCACATTCTAACGTGATACAGTTGTTTCTCTTGACCTGAACTAGATGCCTATCGAAAACAAGTCGTGTCAGAAAGTATTTTGCAGAGTTATGCCCCTTGTCCATTTATGATTTGTTATTGTGATAATTTCAGAACCGTTCCATATACAACATCCTAACATGATACAGTTGTTTCTCTTGACCTGAACTAGATGCCTATCGAAAACGAGTCCTGTCAGAAAGTATTTTGCAGAGTTATGCCCATTGTCCATTTATGATTTGTTATTGTGATAATTTCAGAACTGTTCCATATACAACATCCTAACGTGATAGTTGCTTCTCTTGACCTGAACTAGATGCCTATCGAAAATGAGTCGTATCAGAAAGTATTTTGCAGAGTTATGCCCCTTGTCGAATAAAATCCACTAATTCCTATGTTAAGTTTGCATATAATTTCTATATTATGTTTGTATACTATCACATTTATTTATTGATTGGATGACTGATTTATTGATTTATTCTCTTACACAATGCGAAGAACAAACGTATATCTATAGTGTATGTATTTATTCCAGAAACAAATTAATTTAAGGGGAGGAAAACTTTTTTTTTTTTCCAAAGAAAGTACACTTACAATACCAG
>JAVTVY010034293.1:0-14824 GCA_036873755.1 Hanleya hanleyi
TTCATATGAGTACCATGAGGATGTTGAAGTACATGGGCTCATACGGCCCCTAGCCCCGGGTTAAGCGGAATTAGACACATGTTACGAAACGTAGCCCCATAGATCTTGCACGCTACGTTCGTATTTTGCTATCAGCATGCGATATGTATCACACACACACACACACACAAACATATATGACTATACGTGTACAATGCTAAATTATAGTAGGTATAAATAACCGGATATGTATAGATGTGTAGTAATATTGGTAGAGCTCAAGGGAATGGCAATGCTATGGTAACTTGAGAATTCCCCGTGTACTCAACGCTGGCCTCTGCTTATAGCTTGCCATACTTTGTAGTAAACCAAAGTCGTGCAATAAAAAATTGATTGATATGCACACAGTGTTGCAGTAAACTTTCCCATAGAGAGAGACGCTTATATGGGAATACCATTTAACTAGGAGTTGTGTTGATCAGCGGTGCAAATTATGCCTGGACTCATATTTATACCAAGCAATATATGTGTTAATATTGGAAATCAGTATTGGTCCGTAAGAACATTTGAACAATCTTGCTGAGGCTATTTGGATTGTAAATTGTCTTTTCTTAAATAGCATGGATAATGTAAAAGACTTGGATAATTGTCCCTATTGTTAAATGTTACATTTGAGCATTTATCAATAATTCTATTTTATTTCATAGCTTTTACATTCTAATGCATTTGAACTTGACAGTGATTTCCATTTTATTTAAATTCCTTTCTAAATGTATATCCTACAATAGTAAAGGTATGTCATGGTTCATAATATTAATGTGGGAATCTGTTCAGCTCCCAACTAGAGGTTTATCTAAATAATCTTAGTTTTGAGGAGACTACTTACATGTATGTTATACATGTATAGGATTCTGGCAGGTTGTTTGTGCGTCCGACCTGGGTCATATGAGCAGAATCAAAAGTGACCTAATCTGGAAATAATTCTTATATTTTAGTGTATTACATTTTATCATGCATTGTAGTTCAATTGTATAGAAATATTAGCATACACCATATTAGATAGTGTATTCCTACTTTAACAGATAATTATAAACAACATTGTGGAATGGGCCAGGTATCAGATGTATGTTCAGGACATTGTAACATTGTACTGATAAGTGTGTTATTTAAATATGTATACAATTAGAGTTTATTCGTGTTATGTAATGGACTCCTGGATTGCAGCGAATAACGCTATGATAATAAGGATCAAATAAGGGTGTCCTGGTACAGAATACTTTGTGTATTGTTAAGTTTATAGTTTAATCATTTAACTGTGAACATTTGGAGTAGTTTTTACAAGAAATAACTCGAGACAATTTACATGGAAATTTCAAAGAAGTTTTTACATTAAACATACGTTGTTTTGTACATGTATATGCAGGCTAACTTGTATGTTAATAAATCATTGTTGGTAAAGTGTCATATCATTGCAGGCATGGTTCTGTTTTGTACACATGAGGTATAAATAACTTGGATGATGAGCATAGCTATTTCAACAGATTGCTCGAGATGGAGAGCTCAGCGGACGATGATAGACGAGAGCGCTTATTTATAGGTTCGGGGGGGAAGGTGGCATGATATTAATAACCGAATCTGTATAGAATTGTAGTAAAATTAGGACGGTAGACGAGAGCGCTTATCTATATGTTCGGGGGAGAACGTGGCATGATGTCATCGGATATAAATAACCGTATACGTATAGATATGTAGTAAAATTAGGTACTCTCAACGACTCCGAGTCAACCAAAATAGCTTCGCACTCTCTACGTCCCCGCGCACCTGCTCGCACTTATAACCCTCCACCAAAATAGCTTCGAACTCTCCGTACACCTGCTCGTATTTATAACCCTCCGACCTATTTAAGTGACGTCATCGGCTTCCAGCGTCCATGTTCCCCTCAACCCCCATAATACATTGGAGAAACTGTTGTGAATAATCCACAGCGTTTTTGGGGCTTTCTCAAATCGAAAACAAAGTCGAAAAGCATCCCCAGTGTTGTTTACCTAAATGACAGGTCTGCGTCTACTCCGACCTTGAAGGCCTCTTTGTTTAGTGACTATTTCAAATCTATGTTTACAAAGACACCTACAGTGAGATCATTTCCAGACATTAGTACATTTCAACATGCCAAACTAGGCGATCTATTTATTTCAGAAGAAGAAGTGTCTGATGTGCTACGCAACCTCGATGTCAATCAATCTTGTGGCCCAGATGAAATACCGGCACGTATATTGAAAGAATGTAGTGACGAAATTTCGTCATCTCTCTGTGATCTGTTTAATAAGTCTCTCCAGACGGGCTCGTTACCAGACGAATGGAGACATGCTAATGTTGTACCTATACACAAGAAATCTGACAAAAGCAATGTTACAAACTACCGTCCGGTATCCCTGCTCTGTATTTGTAGCAAGGTATTGGAACGATGTATTGTTAATCAAATTTATGGGTCTATTGAACCCTTGCTTTGTAAACTACAACACGGGTTTGTGAAAGGTCGGTCTACCAGTACGCAACTCAGTCAATTGTTACATACTGTCGGCCAAGCTTTAGACAATTCAGGTCAAGTTGACATTCTCTACTTGGACTTTTCTAAGGCCTTCGACTCTGTTCCTCACGATCTTTTGTCTTACAAATCACAAAAATTCAGATTTCACGGCACCTTATTGAAATGGTGCACCAGCTACCTTTCCGATCGTGAACAGTGTGTTGTAGTCGGCGGCTCCTGTTCACCTTGGTGTGACGTAATATCTGGAGTGCCGCAAGGATCTATTTTTGGTCCGTTAATGTTTTTGATGTATGTTAATGACCTCCCGGATTGTGTTAGCGACAAGAGTGTCTTAGTACTTTTCGCTGACGATGCAAAGTGCATACGTCATATTACAAATGAAAGAGATTGTATACACCTTCAAAATGATATTGACAATCTATTGTTATGGAGTCGTATCTGGCATATGAAATTCAACACGGAGAAATGTAAGCTCCTGCGAGTGACGAGGAAGCGTAAGGTAACTCAATTTACTTATTTTATGGACGATACCGAAATTGAAGCAAATCGCATGCTCGGCCTTGTAAAGAGAACTTGTGGGTCCGTAACTTCTGTCAAGACCAAACGTTTGTTGTATATATCTATAGTACGTAGCATTTTAGAATATTCGACTGTATCCTGGAGTGTGCCAAACAAAAAATTACTCATGCAATTAGAAGGAGTTCAGAGACGCGCCACCAAATACATCCTGGGTTATAAAGAAAGTCGTGATATATCATACAAAGAACGCTTGGAGAGCCTACATCTGCTCCCCTTATCATACAGAAGGGAAATTAACGATATTGTATTCTTGGCAAAATGTATGACCGGCGCAGTGGAAGTCGATTTTAACAAGTACATTTCATTTAATCCTCAATATAATCTTAAGATCAGAATGCCACGTTTTAAAACTGAACTTTTTAGACATTCTTTTTTTAATAGGATTTACTACACGTGGAATTGTATTCCCACGGCAATTTTATCACGATTCGCAAACAAAATTTTTAAAACTGTTATTACTCAATATTATTCTCGTATTTTAGACTCCAAATTTATTGCAGATAACTCGTGTTCATGGGTATCGCACTGCCATTGTGCAAGATGTCGTTTAAACTGATTAATGCATGCATGTTCTTTTAAAAGTATTACAATTTTTTTTAAATTATTATTATGATTTTTTTATTTTCATTTTTTTTATAATTTTATATATATCTATATATATATATATCTATATATATATATATATATATATATATACAGTAAATAAATGCAGCGAAACTGCCTTTGTGTGCGGCAAATATAATATTGTTAAAAAATCATGACGAAGTCAACTGGTTTAATTTCTGGCTAACTAGTTTCACCGTGTCTCGACGGTTTATCAAAGCTTTATTCGATCAAATAAATTACGGCTATTTATACATACACACATGTAATATTGACTTGGATACTGTAGTCTAAGCGACAGTATATCTAACGTTAAACAAGTTCATACATGGCAATATAACAATCGACGGATTTCAATACATCATTCACAGTATATCCCGTATTATTACAGACAATAAACAATAAAATATATATATATATATATTTTTATTTTTTTCAATTTCTTGCCATTATATTATACTGATGCTTTTATGTAAATATTTATATTGGCGTTTTTATGTAAATATATCATGTATATATTGTTATCGGGGGCCACAATTATAGGTGCTAGTCACCTGTGTGGCCTTCCTGACGAATGTCAAAGACGAATAAATAAATAAAATAAATAAATCTGGGTGCAGTTTCGTGCAAGCAGAAGAACCCATACCAACGAGTCAAAGACCGTCAGTACGAGAAGCGCCCGAAGAATTGCTGGAATACAGGTTGAAAACATGAACGATTTAGTTTCATTACAACAAGTTTCATGTGCTAATACGTTATTAACTTCAGCAGTACTCTTCAATGCTTTGGTTGATCGTACAGATGGTTACCATGGTTACATGGTTATGTTTTCGTTCCTCTTATATAACGCTTCTTAAATTTAACATTTCATTGCAGATGCAGTAAGCGTGGAGGGCTTAGACGCATTTTCTGGTGCAGCAGATATTCTTACAACCTCGAACCCTGGTGTCTGGAAGGAAGGGCGAGGAAAGATAGAGCATGGCTGCTTGCAAGGCTGTCAACTGATCTCACATGTTCAAAGTCTACCGATGCTCAGAACATCCTTGGTTGGTCTGGCTTTAACGAAGTGGTCCGAAGTGAGGATCCCGCAGCTTAGGCTATCTGCCAGGCATTAATGCTTCGCCAACTACGCTAGATACAATATATATCTTCCTCATCTGTTGAGATCAACAGCTGTGCCATCTTGTATCTGGATGTATAGCAACAGAAGAGATCAAGGTTGGTCTCCTGAATGAACGGGAGCTGGGAGTTGAATCCTCTAGAAGATTCGCCACTGTTCAACTTGACGTCGGTGGAAAGACAGATTTCTATGAATTACATCATACCTCAGCTCCAACTGAAGACGTTGTCATCAATGGGGAAAACGAAACGTGGATCAGCCGCATCCATCCAAGACGGATGTTCTGAAGTCAACAAGAGAGATGTTCGGACGCCTACTTGTGATTGGTCAAACTCGTGAACTGCCACTGAGAAAGCTCCTGCAATATCCTATCTTCCGCTCTCCATTTCTACACCTGATGGCAGTCTTGCGATGGCAGTCGACACTTCTGAATGCTCTCGAGGGAGTGATGGGCTCACTGACAACTATTCCTCTCCATTGTTCTTGGATCTTTGATGCTGTGGTTATACTTCATATCTTGAGGCCCACATCCAACAATACATACTCTCAACTAGCGTCTCAGATATTCCACAGTATTACCATAGGTATCTCGGGTGGCAGGATTGACTGGATTCTAGATACATATCCAGAGGTATCTATAAAATATGCTGAACATGATCGGAGGAGTGCTACTGTCTCAGATGCTTCGGAAACAAAGATCGGCTCCGGTGCACAGAAAGCGGACAAGCAGTCCAGTAAATCAGCAGTGTCAGTTCTCTTATCATACCTGTCCATTATTAGAGCATGCACATCAATAGTACTGCATTATAACTTATAGAATATTCATAGATAGATAACAACCTGAACGTTCTGAGAACTTTTTCCAAAGTATATTGCAGAAAAAATAATATAAAAATCAATATAGTCTTAAAGGTATTAGTGTGTGTAAAACTACATAGATAGTTCATGGACAGTGTAAACAATGTTTGTTCCTAAGTTGCATATTGGATTTTGCTGTATAAAAAGATCACACCCAGAGAAATGGCAAATTATGAGGAGTCATAATACCCTCCCCCCCACCTCCCCCAAGGCCTGGTAGGGCTAAACAAACAAAGAATTAAGTACACCTGAGCTTTTGGGGCTACCGCTATTTGGGCTGAAACTGAAGCGCAAATGGAATGCAGATTTTCCTGACTGTTTTTGCTCTTTCTTCTGCTGATCTCTCGTCATTAAATTTTAAGCGGCTAAGCTAACTCCGGTAGAGTTATCCAAAACCGACAAAAGCTCAAAAATGGTTCCAGTTAGAGCCAGGAACTTTTTTGGTTCATAAAACTTCGCCAGGGGTCCTTAGAGTGACCTGAAGCCGAAATTGAAACAATGATATTGCTCAAGAGTACTGTTGTCTGGAAGAGTAATGAATGTACAAGATCCATTCGTTGCTTCGGAACCATGTACATGTATTTCATTTGTCAAGGTATTAAATGTATATATAAAAGAACTGTGGCCAAGACAAAACTGATAAAGTTTAATTGGTTGTGAGGTAAGAAACAAAGACACTATAACATGATCATTATAAAAAAACAGTAGTAACATTCAGGATAATTGTAAATAGTCAACATAAAGATATTTTAGAAAGTTAGGTAACATTTTTTCAATCTGTCTCTCAATCTGTGATCTTCGGATATCTGTGATACTCTCAAGAGCCTGTCATCTTTAACCATAAACTGTCTGATATATTCATAGTCACCTTTCACAAAATGAAATTTTTCAAGCAGCTGACAGAACTGGAACCTGGAAGGCCTCACCATAGAGTTTATACGCCAAAGTGCTAACTTTTTGTGTTGTTCATAGTGAACTAAGAACATAGTGACCAAGATGATCACGAAGGAGGATCGTATACAGATAACAATCAACAACAAGAAGTCACTATTTTTCACCAAAAAAAAAATACAAATAACAAACCTGTACCAGAGATCAGCACGTGACCGATAAGTCTGTCATTTTGTTTTAAATTTGACGGGCTGCAGTAAATTCACAGTGGCTTGATTAGCAGTGGGTGTCTTTGTTGATGTTGTTGTTGTTGTTGTTGTTAATAATTTTTTTCCATTGTCATTGTGGTGTATGAAAAGGTGGTAAATAATTATAGTCTTGGAAAAAAATATATATGTTTTTTAATTAAAAACAGCAACAATAGCATCAACGAATACACCCACTGCTAATCAAGCAACTGTGAATAAATTGCACCCCTCAGATAAAGAGTGCAATTTGCACTTCTCGAAATCGCAGCCGTCAGATTCCCGTGGAATGCAATCTGGGCATGGGCGCTGGATCCCAGATATCTTGTTAAATAGTGCATTTACTCACGAACCAGAAATGTATTTATCAGCTTCGGTTTTCGCCTTTCTCTTGATACGTTGGTTAGCTCTATTACGATTAGTTCACCTAGCTAAACCTTACTGCCATTTAATTTTGCGATATTGGCAAAACAAATTCTGTCGCAAAATTTCGGCCTCCCGACCTGGGACAGATCGGGTGGATTTGCGATCATAAAAATCAATAATACCTACGGCTTTGCACTCGTTTGGATATAATGCATATTTCCCTATTTCCTTGGACATTTATTACAAAAGGCTCGATATTTTTTTCTTCTATCGTTTATGGAAATGAAAGAGACATATGAAATAGGGAAGTAGCCAAATATGTATTCCATCCAAACGAGTACAAGGCGATACACTGTAAATCGAGGTGTTCAAATATTGCAAAACATACTGAACGCATAATTGTGTTCAAATTGTTAACTTCCATGTTCAGTGTTGAACTCTAGCATTCAAACCATTAACCCTACCTGCGCTATCTCCGGAACGACAAACAATAGAGAGCTGAAACTCAGTGACTTTATAGCTTATCATATTGGGGTCATTTTGGAGCCTATTTGCATGACTCCCCGAGGAGAGGATCATGAGTAAATTCAAGATGGCGGCCATGAGGGTCCCAGAAAAGTGATGTTTTTGTCATATTTCTTCAAAATGTCTGCCTTTCTGCGATGAAAAGTGGGCAAAAACTATTTTATTTCACATCACATTTAATTTATCGTGCTGTTTTTGCGGAGAAATTGCATAAAAAAAAATCGGAAAGTCTGACCGAAAAATCGACCCAAAAATGCCGTTTTGAAAATGACGTCAATGTGACGTCATAAAAGAGGCCATCTTGGATTTTTTTACATTTTCTGGTAGAGCTTGACCCAAGGGTATATGTGGTAAGTTTCAGCCCCCTAGCTCGAGGGGTAAGAGAAATAATTAGGAGGGGAGGGCCATTTCGCCCACACCCCCCACGGGTCACGACAGGTCCCAAAAAGCCCAGGCCAGATAGGGTTAACGCAGGTATTCAAATGCAGAACGCATTATGAACACATGTATTCATTATTTTAACACACGTATTCAAAGTTTGAACAATAGCATTCTAAACCCTAACATAAGTGTTCACAACTTTAACACGCGTATTCAATCCTGAACACTCTCAGAACACGTTGGCGTCTGATTTATTTACAGTGTAGGTATATTATCGATTTTTATGAACGCAAATTCTCTCGATCTGACCCCGGTCGGGTGGCTGAAATTTTGCTATAGGAATTTTTGATTCAGCGGCTAAGCCCTAGCTACGTTGTCAATATCACAAAATGAAATGTCAGTAGCTTTTAGCTTGTTGAACTATATTATGATCAGCATGTTCAAATAACCTCTATGACAATTTCCCAGGCAAAATCGTCTCTATCCGTCCTGCACCCGATAGTATCTCCAATAGTTCACCGATTGACCGTAATCAAATGCACAGACGAGCCTGCCATGATGTTTTAATTGTCAAAGAACTTTGTCACAGAATAACGGGAAACTGATTTAGCTGTAGATTCCATTGGTCCTCGCGTGGACGATCGATAAAACAGTCAGTCTCATTGGACGAAATATTACACAGACTGAATGAAAGTGCTTGTTTTATAGCCAATCAAATACTCTGTTATAGATAAATAGTTATAGATATATGAAGTCATGAAGTCTTAGTTGCGAAGCAGGCAGACAGATATTTTTGTCCATAAAACATAGTCAACTAATTTACGTGTTAGTGTGAACAAAAACATGGCAAAACATACGACTGATTATACCGTCCAGATGCAGGCTTTCGCTTTATTTATCTAACTATACAATTATTTATTAGGTTCTACAACTTCGTTGTTGATATATTTCAACTAGCCGATTCACGATTCGACAGCATCAGTGGGGCGGGGCTGATCACTGCGCACTAATTATAATAATAGGGTGGTTTCCATTGATCAACTTGCATCACTTGACGATATAGCAAATACTGTGAGTAGTATACAGCATGCAAAAGCCCCCATATTGACCTTTGACCTCGGCCAAACCACTTTTAAACGGTAGGGGTCAAAGGTCAATGAGTCCACTTGAGAATACAGCGAAGAGATAAGGCCTTATTGACCTTTGACCAACCTTGCACCCCTACCGACTAAAAGCGGTTTGGCCGAGGTCGAAAGGTCAATTAGGTGATTTCTCCGCGGTTTCCGCGGTTTGGCGGTGATGCGGTCTGCCTCCGCGGACAGAAAGTAGTCCCAAGTATATAGAGGGCTGAGGGTATGTCTGACTGTATGGGATGTACTGACTTGGTTCTGGGTTTTTTGTCCCCCGCCGCAACGCGGCCGGGGACTTTAAAATGGTTCTTGATTCTATGTGTCCGTGCATGTCTGTTCGAATGATTACTTCCTAACGCTTTGTTGGATTCTTCCGAAATTCGGCATACGCATTCCTTGCGACAAGACGCCAGTCGGTATCGCGTTTCAGCAACATCTGCCTGAAGGTGGCGCCACTGGGTCAAAATGGTTCTTGCTTCTATGTGTCCGTGCGTGTCCGTGCATGTCCGTGCATGTCTGTTCGAATGATTACTTCTTAACGCTTTGTTGGATTCTTCCGAAATTCGGCATATGCATTCCTTGCGACAAGACGCCATTCGGTATCGCATTTCAGCAACATCTGCCTGAAGGTGGCGCCACTGGGTCAAAAAAGGTTCTTGCTTCTATGTGTCCGTGCATGTCCGTGCATGTCTGTTCGAATGATTACTTCCTAACGCTTTGTTGGATTCTTCCGAAATTCGGCATACGCATTCCTTGCAACAAGACGCCAGTCGGTATCGCATTTCAGCAACATCTGCCTGAAGGTGGCGCCACTGGGTCAATATGAATCTTGCTTCTTTGTGTCCGTGGATGTCAGTTACAAGCGATAACTTCCAAACGCTTTCTTGGATTCTTTCGAAATTTGGCACACGCATTCTTTATGAGAAGACGCGGTTGCGTACTGGATTTCAGTAACATTTGCCTGAAGGTGGCGCCACTGAGTTTCGCTTCTTCATGCCCGTTTCAGTTAAAATGGGTCTTGCTGTCTTTGTGTCTGTGTCTGTTCAAATCCTTCACAGGCGATAACTTCCAAAAGATTTGTCGGATTCCTTCGAAATTTAGCATATACACTCCTTGTGACCAGACATGGGTTGGTATTGCGTTTCAGCAAGATCCACCTGAAGGTGGCGCCACTGGGTCTTGTTCCAATCTTCTGTTCATGTCCGTGGTTTCCATTCAAATTCTTCACAAGCGATAATTTCCAAATGCTTTGTCTAATAATTAGGCATCCCTAAATGCCTAAATGCTTTTGTCATTTGTTCTTCTTTCTTCCGCTTCTCGCTGTTTTAAATTTCATGTCGCTTTAAATGAAGGACACCATTTTCTTAAATTTGCTGGCCAGTCCTTCTATTCCACATCATATGATTTACACTAAAGCTTTTGCAGGAACCATATTTTTTTTCAGAAGTATAATATGAAATAACTGTCGGGGGAATCTCGCAGTACCGAACCTGTGTTATTCTATTCCACATCATATGATTTACCCTAAAGCTTTTGCATGAACCTTATTATATTTCAGAAGTATAATATGAAATAACTGGCGGGGAAATCCCCGCAGTACCGAACCCCTGTTTTTTAAAAATTTCGTGTCGTCTTAAATGAAGGACAACATTTTCTTCAATTTTGTTATCAAATAATTGTATCTCACATCATATGGTTTACCCTAAAGCTTCTGCAGGAACCATTTGTGTCCACAGGGTAACTTACTATATTAATTACAACTGAGTTCCTAAAGTTTGGGTGCACACTGTGCATATGATCAATTTCCTGAATTGAATTGAATTCCACCTTGTGGTTTTTCGGACTGTGTGTGATAGATGATGGCATGCAGTTGTCAGTGTGATTGTTTCATGTACAGGGAGCTTTCTATGGCTTTCATGTCAGCACACCTACCACTACCCTCAAGAAGAGCATGTCCCCATCCCCAGGGCGCCGAGCCGCACCCTCTATCTCCCAAACTAGCCCTCGCCCGACCCTCATATATTGTGTTTGAGCATATATATCTCCAATATATCTTGGCAGAAGCTGAAATTTGTGTGTTGTCTGCAATATTGGGATAATATTGGGATAATTGCAACCCCAAAAGGTTTCAATTGATCAGGCACAGACCCATGTTTTTGTATTTGGTAAATGGATCCCTTGTCTACATGTATATATTTTGCTTGGAATTGTTTTTCTTGCCAATCCGCTTCTGGGTGGCGCCACCTTGGGCCAAATTAAATTGCATCTCCAGACAATAACTTTTGAAAACCTTAAGGATTCTTTCGAAATTTGGTGTGGTGGTACCTTGTCTCAAGATCTGCCTTGAGAATGTTTTTCATGTTGATAGGGGGACTACCTGAAAGCTAAGTTAAGTGTTTCCAGACAATAACTTTTAAAAACCTGACCCGATTCATTCCAAATTTGGTGTGTAGGTACCTCGCCTCAATTTCTCGTTTGGCATTGTTTTTCATGCCGATCCACTTATAGGTGGTGCCACCTGGGGGTAAATTTAAAATTGTTTCCAGACAATAACTTTTTAATACTTAATAATGAACTTGGTATACATGTGCCTTGCCTGAAGGTTTCACTTGGTATTGTTTTTCTTGTCGATCTGCTCATAGGTGGCGCCACCTGTAGGCCAAGTTAACATTTTCTATTTCCAATGTCAAGGGATCTTGCTTCAAGATCTCGGTTGGGATTATATTTTATGCCTATCTGCCTACACATGGCGCTATATGAGGGCCAAGGAAAAAATGCATTTCCGGACAGTAACTGTTGAACCTTAATGGATTCTTTTAAATTTGGTATGTGGATACCCTCAAGTTATCTTATGGGGCCATGTTAATGATGTTTTTCGTTTTTACTTTCTTCACAAATGATGAATGTTTCCTTTACTAAAGATTCAAAAGGCATGCCTCCAATCGTATTCGATCGACTGTATCTAGTTGCATATGCATTCCTTGTGACAAAATGTTGATTGGTATTGTGTTTCAGAAAGATCTGCCTGTAGGTGGCGCCATTAGGGTTCTTTCCGTTCTTTTGTGCTGCAAGCAATAACTTTGAAACGCTTTGAAATGTTGCTCGAAATTTGGTTTCCGGGCAAGAACTTGAGAACTGCTCATCAAATTCTTCCCAAATTAGGCATGCATATACATTGTACCTTGCCATGAGATGTTGCTTGGGAGTGCGTTATCCGCTTCTGCTCAGAAAGTGACGCCAACTGATGACAAAATCTGAGATTTGTTTTTGGCCAATAACTTGAGAACTGCATGCTCATCGGATTCTTCTCAAATTTAGCATGCATTTACATGTACCATGCCAGGAGATGTTGCATGGGATTGCCTTTCACTCACTTGCACTTACAGGTGATGCCACCTGGTGGCAAAATCCCAAATTTGTCTCCGGGTAATACCATGACCTAAGATGTCGCTTGAGATTGCATTTCGCCCACTTGCGCCTATAGGTGGCGCCATCAGGTGTTAAAATCAAAATTTGTTTTCATCTATTAACTTGAGAACTGCTCATCGGAATCTCCTCAAATTTAGCATGCATGTATCATGCCAGGAGATGTTGCGTGGGATTGCGTTCCGCTCACTTTTACTTACAGGTGGTGCCACTTGGTGGCGAAATACCAGATTTGTTTCCGGGTAATAACTTGAGAACCGCTCGTCAGATTCTTCTTAAATCTGGTATGAATATATCATGACACATGATGTCGCTTAGGATCGCGTTTCGCCCACTTGTGCTTACAGGTACCACCACCTCGTGTCGAATCTAAATTTGATTTCGCTCATCAGGTTTTTCTCCAATTTGGTATGCAGGTACCATGCTATGATATGTCCCTTGAGATTGTATTTCACCTGCTTTTGCATACTGGTGGCGACACCTGGTGGAAAAAAACTGAAATTTGTTTCTGGCAATAATTTGACAACTGCTCATCGGATTCTTCTCAAATTTGGTATTCATGTGTCATAAGATGTCACTTGGGATTGTGTTTCGCACACTTGTGCATACAAATCTAAATTTGGTTTCCGGGCAATAACCCCCTCTTCAGATTCTTCCCAACGTTTGTATGCTGATACACCATGTCATGAGATGATCCTTGGGATTGCATTTCGCCCACTTGCACCTACAGGTGGTGACACCTGGTGGCAAATTTAAAATTTGGTTTCCAGACAATAGGTTGAGGATGCATTCAGCTTCTTGTTAAATTTGGTTTTCAGATAATATGCCTTGAGATGTCACTTGGGGTCGCTTCTCGGTTACATAATTTTCATGCTTCATTGCATGGAAGCTAATTTACAGAAGCAAAAAATGTTCAGTCAACCGTTTTAAAACTTCGGAAGGCAGAATTAAGACCCTCCGCATCCAACGCCTATGAAGTATAGCAGTTGCCTCCCTCATGTATATCCCCTCGAGACCAACAATGCTAAAAGATATTGCTGCCATTTCGGCGGGGGACTTGGCATCCTCTGGCTGCTTGTTCTATCACGGGAAGGTCACGTGATAGTTCAAGGTCATATTGAATGATAGGAATGCATGTACGGACCTGTTGTGGATATTGACTCTCAGGGGCGAGATGGGGTCCTAGTGAACTGATTGGGTCGTGTGAGGTGTCAAAATGAAGCGCTCCTCCAGGGTCACTCAGTCATGGGTGGGTGTATGTAAATTTAGGATTTGTCCCGAAAATATAAAAAGCGGAACACGGGCTTTACCCTTAAAATAGGGGGAAACTCCTATCAACCCTATCCCAAAGGGCTAATACTCCCCGTGATGGAAAAACCCCAGAACCAAGTCAGTACATGCATCCCATAGTCCCAGGTCACGCCCGATTCACGCAGATCGGAAGTGACGTCATACACCTGCGCACAACCGTGATGGAGAAAAACCAGAACCAAATCAGTACATGCATTCCATACAGGCAGACGAGGTCAAAATACTCGCTTCTGATTGGCTGTCAAAGGTCAGGATATGCAAATTTTTGAGGTCAAAGGTCAATGATAGGGAATATACGCACTCTATACTGGAGGTCAAAGGTCAATGGGAGTCAATATACGCCCTTGATAGCGCGTGATCAGTTCAAGGTCATATTCAGTATAGAGTGCGTATATTCCCTATCATCGACGACAACGAGGGGCGACGCCAGATCCTGAAAGAGTTCACAGAAGCGGTCCTCGACAGAGTGCACTCGATGGAGAGGCGTGCTATCACCCACCACTACTGGACTATGACAGCCATCCTTGATGCCCGGACTATGGACCACGAGCGCTCACGCTGGAACCAGCGACAGCTCGTTGGCCTAGTAATGGTCTTTGCCCTATTGACCCTGACGCTGTGGCAATGACAGCGACAGAAAAAGAACGGCTTTTCAGAGCCTCCACAGATGCGCTTATGTGCAACCGATATATATGAGGGTCAGTCACAGTGTGCGTCATTCACCGTTCGTCATTGGGTCAACCACGTCACCGAGGGACCTGACCATATATACGAGAGACAGTCAGAGTGTGTGTCATTCACCGTTCGTCGTTGGGTCAACCATGTCACCAGTCCTACGAGCCATCCTTCCCCTTACACCCCG
>JAVTVY010034294.1:0-14501 GCA_036873755.1 Hanleya hanleyi
CGCAACGCCTGCGTTTGCCTTGATGGCCCCGAATGAGGACCTCGAGTATAACATCGTCATCCAAGAGGCCAGTCTGTTTGTACGCAAAGTGAAACCGAGCCCAGGGGTACAGTTGGGGCACATCAGAGCCTTGGAGGAAAAACCAGCCCAGTACCCGATTCGACGAGTACAGACCAAGGTCTTTTCCGTCCCTAAAGGGAATATGATTGTCAATCAAGAAAACCTGTTCCTGGGGGATTTGCCCAAGCGTTTAACCCTAGCCATTGTGGAGAACGTCAGTTATAATGGGACACTCTCGAGGAATCCGTTCAACCTAGAAGCGTTCAACATCAATTTCGTGGCCCTGCATGTGGATGGCCAACAGGTACCGGCACGCCCCTTACAACCCAACTTTGGAACGGACAATTACATCCGGAGCTATCTGAACCTCTTCACAGCAACTGGCCAAATCAACCAAGACGAGGGAAATATGATCAGTCGAGACGATTTCGGCAAAGGATACACATTGTTCTGTTTCGATCTGGCCCCCACCTTAGACAACGATCATCAACTGAGTCTCGTCAAGAAAGGCAACTTACGCTTGGAACTGCATTTCGGGACACCTTTACCGAAAACCATCAATGTGATTTGCTACGCTGAGTTTGACAACATTATTCAAATCGATAGAAGCCGTCACGTCCTGTGTGACTTTGCCACCTAACATGGATACAGACCAGATACGCACCGTGTTGGAGAATGACCCAGGGACACGCATGGTATTTCAAGGAGTGTTCGCCCGAGACGTGTTCCCATTAGACCGTGTGTATCCCGCTGCTTACGTCCTGAATACAGACCCGATGGATCGACCCGGTCAACACTGGGTGGCCGTGTACTTGACAGAAGAGCGGGGCGAGTACTTTGACCCGTACGGCCTACCACCCCTCCATCCCGATTTAACAGACTTCATGGATCAAGGCAAAGAGACGTGGTGTTGGAATACCAAAACGTTGCAAAGCCTGACCAGTAGTGTGTGCGGACAATATTGCTTGTTTTACCTGTACCATCGATGTCGGGGACATTCCATGCAGACGATCGTCCACATGTTTGACGAGTACCCCAAGGCCGAGGACCGAGATGTACTCGTATATGACTGGGCTACCGTTCATTTCAATGTACAAGTCCCGTTCTGGGCTTAAGTTTGTTCACGTAAAGCCCCCCTGTTCCGGGCTTCAGTTTTTTCACGTGGTTGTTCTCACGTTGTTGATGTTCACTGAATAAAAAAATGAGATCTCAAAAATCTGTCTTGCGTGTTTTCTGTGTGAGCATGAATGTCCCATGTGGGACATGTGTGGATTCAGCCCATGAATGGGTTGAGAAACTGGCCAATCAGTGGCCTAGGATGGAATCAAATGTAACCCATCAATGCCCAGAAAACAATGCAAGAGCACTGCAGTAAAATAAAGAGCCCATGAAATCAGCTCACAGACCAAGTGCATGGTTTGGTCTAGGTTAAGAGTGGGCATTCCAACATTTGGCGAGAAGTTACAAGTTACAAGAGCAACAGGTGGCGTGAAGTGGGGTACGAGGTGTGGGTAAAGACCAGGAAGACGGCGAGTGGAGACTCGTCCAACACCTATAGATTAAGTTTAATATATTTATTAAGTTTCTTCGTGCCAATACGGTTCTGTGGAAAACTGAGGGCTCCCCACTGGAAATTTCACATAGGGAAATAGATGGTAATATTGTCGGAGACCCTCCTTTATACATGTATGCTTCGGAAGAATGGATAAGCCCTAGGCTAAAGAAAAATTGGAACTCTTCTGTGTTCGGAGGTAGTTTTAGTGAAACCCGAAGTGACGTCACACCCACTTGCGCAGAACCCGCACCACCCAACCACAAATGTCTGCGCATGCGCAGACTGGCGACCACGGCCGAACCACTTGACCCGATCGGCCCATTAGGGGCTTATCTAGATCCCAAAACGTCTATTTTCATACCCTTTTCCCATAATTCCCTGTCTGCGCATGCGTAGACTGGTGACACCGACCGAGACACTAGTCCAGGTGGATGCCCCCTCATGTGTGCTTCACACCGATACCTCACTCGACCCCATCGGCCCATTAGGGGCTCACCTAGACCCGAGAACGTCTATTTCCATACCCTTTTCCCATAATTCCCTGTCTGCGCATGCGCAGACTGGTGACAACGACCTAGGCACTAGTCCAGGCGGATGCCCCCTCATGTGTGCGTCACACTGATACCTCACTCGACCCAATCAGCCCACTAGGGGCTTACCTAGATCCAAAAACGTCTATTTCTACACCCTTTTCCCACAATTCCCTGTCTGCGCATGCGCAGACTGGTGACCACGACCGAGACACTAGTCCAGGGGGATGCCCCCTCATGTGTGCTTCACATGGATACCTCATACGACCCCATCGGCCTATTAGGGGCTCCGCTAGATCCCAAAACGTCTATTTCCATACCCTTTTCCCACAATTCCCTGTCTGCGCATGCGCAGAATGGTGACAATGGCCGAGCCACTAGTCCAGTCAAATGCCCCCTCATGTGTGCTTCACATGGATACCTCACTCGACCCAATTGGCCCACTAGTGGCCCAGCCAGACCCTAAAACGTCTATTTTCATACCCTTGGGCCACCGCGCATGCGCAGAATGCCGCTATTTCAACCCCACACCCATCCCATCAGATACCCCTTCACGAATGCTTTACATTGATACCTCACTCGTCCCAATCGGCCCATGAGTGGCTCCCCTAGATCCCAAAACGTCCATTTTCATAGCCTTGGTCCGCCGCGCATGCGCAGCATGACGCTATTTCAACCCCACACCCAGCCTATCAGATGCCCCCTCACCTAAGCTTCACTTTGATACCTCATACGACCCCATCGGATATCCCATACCCCATACAGGCATTTTCCCGTATAGATTTAATATGCCAATGTTCGAATCAGGGGAGAAAACCATGACTATGACCAAAAATCACAAAGTGCATCAAGAGTTAACTCCCCTTTGGAACTCTTTCTGTGATGGAGGTAGTTTGACCAAGTACCCCCTTCAAGTTTACCCGGGGGAACTCAAAACTTGGCACACAGCCAATGCTGATGCAATCCACACCGCCCCCCCGCGCTGTTCTTCAACAGCCTGTCGGACTCCCTCCCCCCGCGCTGTTCTTCAATGCGACCTTTTTTACGCTTATACTACTACTAAGGCATCTCGGCTCATCCTTGCTTGAAAATGTGCAAAATAGAAGAGATTTCGTCTATATTGATCATGTAATGAGGAGAAAAGCTCATTCCATATTGAAAATACCAAAGGCATATATAATATATTTTATCAATTGAAAGGAGAGGTAATATTGGAAAGTTGAACTCATTTCATGACATTTAGTAAATACAATTCAATTTCATAGTATAGTTAGGCCATCGGGCATTGGTTTCAGCAAGCCGGTGTATACTGTGTAGTGATAATGATAAATTGTTTCTATTCTCGGGAGGAAAAAAATTATATTGGTTGCAATTGTTTTAAGGTGTAAAGAATTAACCTTTTTGCCATTTTCCATGATCAATTGAGGTCGCTATACCAATTCGTAATTTTGGTTTAGAAAGACGAAATACCGTTTGTTTTGGTCTACGGTACTGTATGTAACATAAAACATTCGCAATATTACGGTTCGTATTTGAGTGTGGAGCTTTCAATAATAGGCGTTTGCTTTTGGACACATCGTCGAATGTTCATTTCAAGGCAGCAAAGACTTTGTCCAGCATTCCTCCGTTCCCATTCTACACTGCAATGTATTTCAACAGACAACAGAATACTATAAACCGTAACAATTAACACAGCACGGAACTTCGAGTAAATTTGCTTTCTTATTGCGGCTCGACACACAACAATCATACCGTCATACACTCATTCTTTGAAAAGGCAGCCGAGTTAAATTTGACGTCGCACTACATGCCGTGTCGGCTGATTTAAGTGTTTCATTGTCTGGCCAACCCCATGAATGCATTCGGTGGAAATGAACATCACTTGGATGGGAATAAACATTCGACAACAAAAGACAACGGCTTCTGCTGATATCAGCCTTACGTAATAAGGGACAAGAGCCGCATACTGCCAAAAAAGTATTCGTTGCGATGGAATGAACATTCGAAATCCTTTGTCATTCTAAAAGTAATATGCTGATGTTGAAAGTTCACGCTGTTGTAAAAACCGTAATAATATGGACGTAACTCAGCCTTCAGCAGGAAAAAGAGATGTCTTTTTCATCGCCTTCCTATTTTTAATTGTATATTTGCCACCCAAGACCTTCAACACATCTTCATTGATAAACTTTCTGATCTAAATTGTTAAGTACACATAATGATTATTAAAGGGTTCAAAGGGAAGACTTTGGGCAGACAGTTATATTTATATCTTGGCCTTCACCAACAGATGAAATATATTATACCAAATGTAACAAGCTGAATCGTTGGAATATATTAACGCGCGTGTCCAATTTGGATGTCGTCAATCAACCTCCCCACAACACATGTTCCGTTTTACAGGCTCACTCCACTTATCACTGCTCTACCTAACGGAAGATGATGACCTTTGCGACGCGACTATGACGTTTAGGAAAAACCCAAGCGCACGTTGCTCAATTTAAATTCCACTGAACAATTCTCCCAGTTCTGCATATGGGCGAACTACTTTTCGTATGCTTACTCATATTAGCAGGGAAAAGGATCTCTAGAACATTATTTGTATCGCTAAACTCAACCTATATATAACACAAAAGTGAACAGTTATCGGAACATCGAGAAATACCGCTTTAAATGTGTTATGATGTCACTTCCGGCGGTATGCGCGCGGACGGGAATCCTGTACGAAAATCTGATTGGTGGCTGGGGTATTATTTTGCTCAAGTGAGGTGTTTGGTCGTCAATCATCTTTACTCAGCGTTTCCGGTGACTTTCAGTAGCTGCAATCGCGTTGATGTTTTCCAGATTTTTGTATCAGATCGAGTACGTTATTCCCTACATAATTTACATCAGCGGGTAAAACAAGCACGACGTCCTTACCATCACCTTAAGGCGACTGTGAGTTTGATCGGTTGAGATATTGTTCTCCCGTGTATTGCCTGACCGTGGCAAGCAGGTGTCTTTTAATGATAGAGCGGCTCGATATTCCACAGGAAAATCTGTCTCAACAGTGCAACCCATTCACACGCAATTCAAGGAAACATCTATCAACCTCTAGTAGATTACAGCCGTATGACCACTACATGTATTTGGTCGTGTTATTAAGTATCATCCGTATCGTTACAGATGCCTTTGTGAATTATGGGTCCATTGAATGGCCAGAAACGTTTACTTTCCGTTACCCATAAGTAAACAAGTAGGTATACCTTCCGTTAACATTTTCATGAGTATTCTGGAAAGTTTAGAATTTGTTATCAATGAATAATCAAGTAGGTCTGAGTTCCGTTAACCATGGGTGTATACAGGAATACAAGCGTCTAGTGTATCATTCGATATTCAGCAGTCGTTCATTAGAGAATTTCCGCGTCTACAATCCAAAGACCAAATTCATAACAGCAATAGCACCAAATTAAAGAACAACAGCAACAACAGCAACAAAACAATTATAGTATTCGTAAACCAAGGCTAGTTTCCTGCAGCAGAGAGGCGGTCAACACTCAGGCTTCAATGATGACGGCCAAAAATATCAAATCCGTATTGCTGATCAGTGTTCTTAATCCATATGATTTTCGTTATAAATTCTTTATCCAGAGAATGACGTTTATCACCCACGCTTTCATAGCGACTGATCATGTGAACACCATAAGGATCTCGAAGTACATGGGTTCACACGGGCCCTAGCTCTGGGTTAAGCAGAATTAGACACAAACACAAATCGATCTGAGTACTCGGTGGGGTCGAATGACCGATTGGTGCCCATAAAAAGACCGTTTTCTGTCACTGAAGACCGGTTATCCTCAATCAAATTTTTTCTGAACTGGATACATAACTTCTATGGTTATGTACACCATGTAATTCGGGCTCCTTGATGTGAAAATTGATATTGTTGTTTTTTCGAAACACCCAATAGTTTCGTCTATGGAGAAAAAGATAAAACGGGAGAGATAATACTATTTTATGTTTTAAAATTCAGTTGAAACGCAATAAACACAATAATATAGTTATTGCGATACTGTCATTATTACATGTTTAATGCCACCCGTCATACCATTTCAGGAATTATAGGACGATTGTTTGACAGCTTTATTTAAATATAACGTTACATTTGGCTAATAAATTGTTTTATGAAGATTTGATAGCGATTAATTTCATTTGCGTTTCATTTTTATTTTCAGCCGAGCCAAAAACCAATACCCGACGTTTCAAATAGGTCGCCGTCTGCAAAGATTGTTCGTGAATCTTTGTTCGCAAAATCAGTATTCCTTGACGAGAAACACATAGACACCGCAGCTTATTAATCATGTCCCAGCCTATTTGCTTTGAGGTTGTTAGACCCTTACCAAATAAATTTGTCACACTTTGTTTGCAATTGTTTCTCATCTGAAGATGTTGCATTACGTGATGTTTATACGGTCCCTGTACCAGGATTGTTCTGCCTAAGGTACAAATCAAGTTCCGAGACTGCTCAACGCAATATAAGACACTGTGGTGGTGACATTTGAACTATTTTGTTTGAATTAACGACAATAGAACTAAAACGAGCATTTTACGCCTTCCAAAAGCTTTTGTATAATAATGAAGTGGGCCTTCTCTCTCATCGACCTTATGACAAAAGAGCTGATTACAATTTCGACATCGTGAATTACCCCTATCTGGACTCTAATATACCAGAGGGACCTGTATATGACGTATACATATCTCGCCTAGTAGCACTTGCTAGATCCTGCACTAAATGTGACGATTTTAAGAAACGTCACCGAAACATTATTACAGAAACTTATAAAACAATCATCAAACGCCTCCACTCGAAAGTTTCTCAAGTTAGGCGATACATATGGCATGCTGATAGCAAAATACGAGCGTAGCGTGCAAGATCTATGGCTCTAAGGTTCGGAACTTGTGTCTAATTTCGCTTAACCCGGTCTAGGGGCCGTATGAATCTGTGTATTTCAACATCCTTATAGTGTCCATATGAACAACCACAATCAAAGCGTGACTGAGAAACATCATACTCTAGATAACGACTTTACAAATAAAATAACATGGATTAGGAATACTGATCAGCGATACGGATTTGAAATTTTTGGGACATCATGATGTCTACCTGGCACCATTGAAAACTTTTGACCGCTTCTCTCTTTTAGGATACTATATCTTAATTATACTATGATTTATTCTCTTAATTTGGTGCTAATGCTATTATATGAATTGGATCTTTGGATTATGGAAGCGGAAATTCTTTAACGCTTGTATGTCTACCGGCAAAGGGCTTTTTTTTAATTGACTTGACTGAAAGCAGATATAGTGGTGGTGATTTTCTTGATATAAAAGTGGATCTGTTGAAGATATTCCCGCATTTCCGGAATGATAAAAGTTATAAGATATTCGTGTTAACCCGGCCAGAGTGTATAATCGGTTGGACTGTTAGTCCCCGAGGCCCGCCCCCTTACAAGTCATTCGACAAATATATTTACGTTTACTGCTTTGGTGGGATATTGAATCCGTACGACTTCAAGCATTGCAGGTAAGTTTTTCTGGGTATTCTTGCATACCCTATGTTTAGGCGTTTAATCCATCAGATGTCCTCGATGCTCATCCATTAACACCAGATGAGTTATTTGTTTGAGCTGATCTGTCATCACGTTCTCCCCAGCTAGCGTATCTAATTCCGCTTGAGCCGGTGCCAGGCGCCGTGTGGATTTTTCATAGTCTCCACATGAACAGCTGCAATAAAAGCGCGGCTGAGTTCGCACCTTATTCTCGGGTTTGATTGTGAGGAACCGAGGGAAGCTTTAGTACAGAGTCCTATGGGTTGCTTTTTAGTCGCCAGACGTCGACAATTTTCTCCACCTCTTGCATATCGCTCCAATTGATTTGTGCCCTGGGGATTCCTGTGAAATTAGTGAATCCAGAACTCACTTGATTTGATTCTTGACCGGGCAATGCTTTATTATATCATGAATATCTTCATGTTGCCTTCAATTATCAACAGCACAGTATACGAGAAAGTGCATTCTTTGAGAGATATCTCCCTCACCTGAGAAAAACGACCCCTGAATTATTTTTTAAAGCTGGATCCAAGCAAAGTTACCCCAGAAAAAATAATTGCCATCAGCACCCCGTAGCATCGTACAGCGGAAATAGCTGATGTGTACGCCGAGAATGCTGGTATAGCGATAAAATTTTGATGATGAAGGTGAGTTCGGTTTAGCATTTCAGCAGATTTATGCAGATTTTACCCAAAATAAGCATATATATTTATCATTAGATGAAATATAGAGCTCTCAGAAAACGCTGGACGGATCAGACTGATCATAAAGTTGTAAAATCTGGAGTTATCAGTACGTTATCAGTTGTATCGTCTGGCGGCGTGATGGGCTTATGTTCTATCCCGTCTGTTTTAAAAACAGCGGCTCGTAGCAACTCCTGGGGTAATTCAATAAACAGTTGGTGAAGAAAACTTTTTGCAGATGTATAAATTGAGGGGAGATACTAATAATTTTGCCCATTTGAAAGCGTTATAATTTGAGCGTTGTACGGTATATAGCATATCACTGTACGGTAAATAGCCCATGCAGAATCGATAACTGTACGGTAAATAGCCGAAAATAACATTTGTTTGTCGACATTTGAAAAATCACCTAGGTCATGCAATAATTATAATATGGGTAATTTTCTCTGGTGTTTCAGGCATAAACATGTCTGGGCGATATCTGTGCTATTTTTGTGACGAGTCCACGGATACGTTTGTATCGCAAGTACAACACAACATTGCAAATCATAGTGCCAGTGAAGTGAAATTTCGTCGGAAAAGTAACAGAGGTATACAAACTGTGAATTTTCGAGTAATTCCCTCTATTTGCAAAGAGCAGGGCCGTGTAATTACCGCGAATGAAGAGGCACAAACAGTCCATGTGTCACGAATGAACTTTGTTGAAAAAGAAAGTCCTTTCAAGAAAAAACCCCGAGAAAGCGATTGTGGTGTAATAGGAGTAGATGAAAGTGGTGAATTTGAGATGTTAGAATCTCAATCGTCATTACAAGATGAACTGGAAGGTTGTCAAGTAGAAAGTATGGCAGAAGAAACAGACAACGTTCAGGTCATTCTAACCATGTTACCGGGAGTCATCGACACGTTGCAGCGTCATGGAAAATTGGACGAGTACGTGGCTTTCAATCGCCTGCTGACGCAGAATAATTTTCCCATGAAAAATATCGCCTTTCTACTCTTTCTCGACGTTGTTCGCTGGCTGTCGCTTGAGGGCTCCACCTGCACTATGAGGTATAGTGAGGAGGTGAAGCTGTTTTGGGCTACTGGTCTAAATCTCTTCAAGGGACGATTCCTTCGATTCATGAGTGGTCCTAAAAATGTTGGCCATATAATTGAAGGTGTCGGTGATCCTGGCTCTCTAGATTCTCGAAAAGCCGAAATAAATTTCGCTGTTCCAGACCGCCGAATGCTGTCCAACAGATCCGAAAAGCCGGATATTTCAGGCCCAGGATTAATGAGGCCGATGATGGAAACAGTAGCCGCCAAAGACCCACAGCAACTGAAGACATACAAGGTGTGTGTTGACGGCAAGAAAATCAACCCGTCTTCCAAAGGTGAAGTTGATCTTTGGGGATTTGAAAAAAGTCCAACCTTGAACGACAAGAAAGCTCGCTTCCAGAGGGAAAATGAGTACATACACTCATTCATTGAAGACATTGACAGGCACATGGTACATGGTCACCAAACTTGCTCCAGTATTTGTCTACAGGATCGGATACAGTTGGCAGAAAAATGCCGCCACATAGTCACTTTACTGAGTTATCGGATCAAAGATTTGAGAGGTAGCAAAGTTCACAAGAGGAACGTGTGTGATATGCTGATGCAAAAATGCACTGGCGATTGGCGATCATCGAAATTTTCTATAGTGATAAGTAGTCTTCGCACCAGTCTCTATGAGACTGACAAGACTATCGACGATCTATTATCATGTGTCGACCAGGTTGGATATGCCGCTTCATGTTTGGTAGAAACACAGAATGTGTATTGTAGAGGATCAACTCTACACCTGCAATCACAGGAAAATTATGTATGTCTGACAGAGGTGCACGACGGTATCAACGATCCCACCACCACCAAACAGAAGTCGGCCGAGTGGCAGGATATCCGAAAGGGCGCATTGGCAACAGGAAGCACATTGAACAAAGCGGTAGGCCTGGAAGGGCTGAAGAAGCAAAATAGCCACATCGGAATAGTCCAGGGCATGATTGAACCAGAACCTATATCAGAGGAGCTTCAGAGCAGATTCGATTATGGTAATACCAATGAGCTGAATGCCGTGGCGACCCTTGTGGGCAAGGTTTTGCCGCTTTTCATGCCAAATGGATGTTTCTACGAAGAAGGATGCTATGTTACTGAAAAAGACGGAAATAAGTACCTTGTTGTTAGCCCTGATGGTAGCATCCGAGACGGCGGAAACTCAGGAAATATATTGGCAGGAGTCGAAATCAAATGCCCAATGCCTGGGAAGGTGTACACAACACCCATTCATTACAAAGTCCCAAATTATTACATACCCCAATTACTATCTGAGATGTTCGCTTTGAACGTGAACAGTTTGTATTTTCTGTCATATTCTGCGGAGAGTACTTCCATCCATAAGGCCGATTTCGACAAGGAGCTGTGGGATAAGCTATTTGGTGAAATAGCAAGCTTGACTGCTGGTAACTCTATGAAAAGATTGAGTCCATTGTTAAAAGAGATCAAAGCAGACGTGAAGAAGTATGCCGATGAGAGAATCTCATTCGTGGCAGAATGTCCATCGGTGACCGCAATAGCGTGTCAACACACAACTGACGATCCCCCCACAAGGAGACAATTTCACTGGGGACTGAGCACAGGTGGTCGCAAGATACACCGGTTACAAGAACTTCACAAGGCCGCAAATGGCTGCATCCACGCTGTTAAGGATACCTATCGACTTACATCTCAGAAGGCAAGTGAAGTGTTAGTTTTTCTCTTGGCTGACCTAGATCGACAGCATGATCCAGGGAATCTATTCGCAAGTCCAATTGCATATGGTCTGAGAGGATACAGCATGAATTCGGCATCAATGGGTGACATGCTCAGGGAAGTGCTGAACACCTTGTTCACGTGTGGATTATACACAGCAGTGGTATCGTATGACGGACAGTGGGCAAATCTCGCAGTAAAGTCACACAGTGGCAAGCCACTAACTCTGCTTCAACTCCAGCGAACAGTTTACAATGAAGTGAAGAAACGTACGAAAGCCTCTCTGTTGCAGCAGATCTGTTCTACATGCCAGGTTAAACAACATTCACCCACTGAACTCGGAGACGGCGTTGCTGTTCAAATAGATCCATCAACAGGTAAATGGACACTGAGCAGCCAATCACACGTGAGACCGTTTCAGATGACGAAACATAATTTGAGGGTATTGGAAACAGAAATGAAGAAGAAATCCGCTCCAACGGAAACCAGTGAAGCCTCTCCAGTAGGTAACGACCATGTGTTTTCATCCCTTCCTGATCACGTGGTTGCTGATCTGGCTGATGATGTTGTTGAATCACTGATAGCGATGAATGAAACTGTTTCTTCTTCGCGACATGATGATGGTTGTTTTCAGAATGAAAATGAAGTTCTTGATGAAGATGTTGAAATCAGCTCATTATTCGCTACATCGTCCGAAAGAAAGTCATTTGATCTTGCAGAAAATGACAATAATGAAGAACTGATTGACATCATCGGAACACAAAGATTACAAACGGAAGCCACAGAAACTATTCTGAAAGAGGAAGATGTGCAACGAATGTTGTCGTCTCTAAAGGACGATGCCAGAGTTAGTGGGAAATGGAAAGAGGTAGAGCTGGATGAATTTAAGGTGAAACTTAGCTCACGAGAGGAATCAAGAAAGGCTTTCACTAAGCTGGACCTGCGCATAAGTCTTCTTTCGATAAGAGCTACTCTGAAAGAGAGGAACATCAAACATGGACTTAGCTGGACAAAACAGAGACTTCTCGATCTGTTCGGTGAGTTATTGACCAAGACTGAAATTGACAACTCCTTGTTGATAACTCGGGGGAAATTTTTCCAACCTTCCCGGCTCGTGAAATTATGCAAGGCCGCTCTTTCAAAGCTACCAAAAGTCGTATTAAATTGCATCATCGCAGAGCACGAATTCCCCGCGAATGTTGACAAGTGGAGAAGTGAGCATCCTTTCACAACCCCAACAGACGTGTTAGGTTGTGGCAGTGTATGTTGGTATTCCACGCCCGAATATGTTGAAGATACGTTGAGCCAGGTGTTCGCTCTATTGGATGTACATCATTTGGTCACCAATTGTAGAGTGAAAGTATGTAAAGACGGGATAAAAGAGCGTGGCCTCTACATGATGGCATGGCTCACAGTGGCAAAAGGGAAGAAAACAAAACTCTCCGTCTCGCACGTAGAGGATCTCGTGGACAAACAGAGTGACTCCATAGCAAGAGAAACATTTTCAGCCGATGTGGAGAGAGAAATGCGAATCCTTGGATACGAGAAGGAAGCAGAATTCTGCAGACTGTTCAGACGGTTCTACGAGAGCGAGGATGAACCTGGAATTGGTGCCCAGGAAAGATGCAACCGACGCCTTGAGTTGAGAGATTGGCTTCTCAATGGAGTAAACTTCGCCACATTCCCCCCATTTGGTATGTACATCAGGGGTATTCCATATATCATGTTCGAGGGACTTATGACGAACATAGAACGACGAATACAACTATTCCCTTATGTTAGAAGCGGCGTTTATAACGTCCGTTCTCTGGGAAGTCTTGAAGTTGAGAACTTGTTTGGAGCCTTCCAAGACTTGGACCCGAAAGGAAGTGGTGTGATCAAGGCCGAAGAAATCCCGCACGCATTGGGAACTGCGTGTGATCTTCTGAGAACTAGCTTCAAACAGGATAAAGCTTTCCATATGACATTATCACGAGCCAAAGTTTACCCAACCCAACAGTTGTTGGAAGCAAGCGAAGCGTTGGACACCGGGGACGTAATTTATCCAACAACCATTGACCGAATAACGCCAAGGTAACTGAACAACGAAACAAATTGTGTCTTCAACCATGCAGTTGCATCTTACCTAGATAGGCCATTTCATGTCATACTCAATATAAGTTGCTATGTACGATCATACTATGCGTACGGATGATGACCAGTGGTAACTATAAAAAAATGAACGATATGTGATCCCTATAAGTTCAATCGCATATCGTTCCTTCAAAGAATCATTGAGGACGAATTCCTCTTAGCTCATCCCCGAAAAGCCAGTTTGTTGAAAATCAACATGCATGTTAAAATACAAGCTGAACTATTCAAATAAACAGAAGTACTTTTATTTTGACTTTTTAATAATAATTACTAAAAGTGAATAACATGAAATGCTACATGCTCGGATATTCGCCTCTTTTTGGGCATGCGCTTAACGCATCCTTCTGAATTACTGTATCATCCGCTTTGTTTGTAGGAACCACATGTTTGATACTGAATTGAGGGCTGCACGTAAATCCAAGAGGAAGCTTGTGACCATTTCAGGACCCGATGAGCCAGGACGAGGTGTTGCTCCCGTGAGACAATTTCACAGATGCGACGAGAGCAAAATTCTCCCCCACAAAAGACTTGGCATTGAACTGAAAGACTGATTCCTAGAATGATTCAGTACGGTACTAGTAAGCTTTCCTAGCCGAACATTGAAGAAAACGAAATCGTCAGAATTTGGTTCACTACCTCAGTTCATCACATGCGCATGGTCCATTCACACGTGCAATAAATAATCAGCGGATATCTATATGAGTCATTCGGTTAAACTTAAAATTACCGTTGATTAAGATGCTCAGTAAAAGCTCATCGCCTGCAGTAAAACCAAACAACGGATGTTCTCTCAAACATAAATGTAAGAAATAGACAAAAAATCTTAAAGCGATCACAGATCTGGGTTTCATCAATTCAACGGAGAAATTACGTCAGTCATCATCAGTGTGAGTGTCTACCGGTCATCAGATGTACATGTAATCAGTTAGTGGCGTGCATGCTCACTATGGAACTTGAGCCCAGATCTCCAACTGAAACATCTTTGGCAAAGGTTACATCGATATTTGCGATTCTCGTGTTTTCCGAGTTTGTGTTCATTTAGGAACCGTACAGACTTGAATCCCTCGTCGCATATGTCACACTTATGCGGTTTTCCGTCAACTGCGTTGGGGTTTTTGGGACAGAGAGCCTGGTGCCGGCGAGCCGCTCCTTGTGTGGAAAATTCCACAGCACAGAATGTGCACTT
>JAVTVY010034295.1:0-14351 GCA_036873755.1 Hanleya hanleyi
CTTGTGTAATCACCATACCATACCTTCTACTGTAATCACAATACCTTCTAGTGTAATCACCATACCTTCTAGTGTAATCACCATACCTTTATTATAGTGTAATCACCATGCTTTCTATTGTAATCACCATACCTCCTAGTGTTATCGCCATACCTTCTAATGTAATCACCAAACATTCTAGTGTAATCACCATACCTTCTAGTGTAATCACCATGCCTTCTATTGTAATCACCATACCTTCTAGTGTAATCACCATACCTTTTAGTGTTATCACCATACCTTCTAATGTAATCATCAAACATTCTAGTGTAATCACCATATCTTTTAGTGTATTCACCATACATTCTAGTGTAATAACATACCTTCTAGTGTAATAACCATACCACCATACATTCTAGTGTAATCACCATACCTTCCAGTGTAATCACCATACCTTCTAATGTAATCACCATACATTCCAGTGTAATAACCATACCTTCTATTGTAATTACCATACCTTCTATTGTAATTACCATACCTTCTATTGAATTCACCATACCTTCTAGCGTAATCACCATACCTTCTATTGTAATCACCATGCCTTCTATTGTAATCACCATACATTCCAGTGTAATTATCATACTTTCTAGTGTAATTACCATACCTTCTAGTGTAATCACCATACCTTCTATTGAATTCACCATACCTTCTAGTGTAATCACCATACCTTCTATTGTAATCACCATGCCTTCTATTGTAATTACCATACCTTCTAGTGTAATTACCATGCCTTCTATTGAATTCACCATACCTTCTAGTGTAATCACCATGCCTTCTATTGTAATCACCATACCTTCTAGTGTAATTACCATACCTTCTATTGAATTCACCATACCTTCTAGTGTAATCACCATACCTTCCAGTGTAATCACCATACCTTCTAATGTAATCACCATACATTCCAGTGTAATTATCATACTTTCTATTGTAATTACCATACCTTCTAGTGTAATCACCATACCTTCTATTGAATTCATCATACCTTCTAGTGTAATCACAATACCTTCTAGTGTAATCACCATACCTTCTAGTGTAACTACCATACCTTCTAGTGTAATTATCATGCCTTCTATTGTAATCACCATACCTTCTATCGAATTCACCATACCTTCTAGTGTAATCACAATACCTTCTAGTGTAATCACCATACCTTCTAGTGTAACTACCATACCTTCTAGTGTAATTACCATACCTTCTATTGTTATTACCATACCTTCTAGTGTAATTACCATACCTTCTATTGTTATTACCATACCTTCTAATGTAATTACCATACCTTCTATTGTTATTACCATACCTTCTAGTGTAATTACCATACCTTCTATTGTTATTACCATACCTTCTAGTGTAATTATCATGCCTTCTATTGTAATCACCATACCTTCTAGTGTAATTCTAGCTGAGGTTTCTTTAAGCTCCGCTCCTGTAACCTGAGATTGTATCCCAGCATGAAACTTCTTCAGACCTATGCTCAGTGTTCTGAAATTGTAAATTTAATCACCCAATGTTAGTCTGCTGAAGTCTCCACGAGGAGTCAATTTAAAATCAACAAAGTTCAAAACATGGTAGAAAAAAAGAACATATTTTTGCAAATTAATCGTGTTTTATGTGTATGTACATTTAATCCCCCTTTTTCAAAATTAGCTTCAGTGATGCTTCACCCTGTTTGGCGGTTGATGTTGCGAATTTCTGGTTGGTCGAAAAATATACTCTTCCAATGTTCCAAAGCTAATATTAGATGAGGAGATTTACATATACAATACACATGCTGCCCTCTCGTTGCAAAGTGAGATGGGCCAGACGTGCGACTTTGATCTGCCGAGAGCTGTTATTGAACATGGAAACCCTGGCCTTGGTCTCAGATCAGCAACATATAAGATGAGAAGCACTTTTTTATACCTGGTTTTAATCAGATTGCAACACTCTTTTTATGCAGAACTAAATAAGTATGCCTCACTTTCTAAGTTTGCTTCCATTCTAGAAATATCTGTGATTTAGTTGAACATGGTCCCATTAGTTATATTTTTTAGAACTATTGGACTTTGAACTGTCAAAAAATCATTTCCAGAGCCAAAATAATAAAAAATTTGAAGGTAAATTATATAAATTTAAATGTTAAAATATTTTTGATCAATATTTTAGAAGTTATTAGCAAGGATAACTGAAGGATAAATCTTTCACAAATCACATGTTCAAATTATTCACTTGCATTGAACAGAAGAACAAACTGTCACTAAATTCTGATTCTCTGAATGAATAGCTTTCAATAGCTTTTGGTATTCATTTTCATATCCTGAGCCTGCTTCATCTGGTAATGGATGATGATGATTAGCCGATAGTCATGTTCACAGAAGCTGCACATCACATTTTTAACCCCAATCCAATCAGAGGGTATATCTGACCGTTGGAGGTGTATAATTTTGTGCCAACCTAAGAATTGCTGGTTTTCTTTTGGGTAGACTGACGGAAGATGGACTCAAATTGGCCACATGCTGTGATATTGTGTGGCCAGACTGACTTATCTCCCTTGACATGAACTGTGTGAGGACAATGCCCCAGTATCGGTACTGTATTTCTTCATGGTGATAGTGAAATGAGACACTCTGTTTGTTTCAACTCTGACTGACTGACTCTGCAAATGAGTTCATTTAGTGCATTTCAATTGAGTACAAGCTGAGTAGCTAGCAGGTCCTCCGCCAAGTAGCCAGTTTGAGAGCATACAGCATATACGCTTCCAATATCTCCTTAAATATAACTTGGAAAGTGGATATGTGTATGTGGAAAGAGACGTTTATCAGAAATTGTTGAGACAATTTGAGGAGGTTTGGGAAGCAGTAATGGGTAGTGTAACACTGGAATGTAAGTCTGTAGTTGTACATGGATTTTTGGATGGTGAGGTTTATAAATTGATGGGTAGAATAGATCAAGATATCGTGTTCACAACACAGATGGATACAATATGGGTGAGTGAAATCCAAGATGGTCAATGGCAGCCATCTTGGATTACGATCATCTTGGATTACATACTACCTCAGTGAAAATCAATACCAATGGCTGTCTAACTGATGTGAAGCACCGTCTCGAGTTTGAAGTCGATTGGTCGAAATTGTTCTTGAGGTATCGCTTTCACAAGATCTGAGACGGATGGAATCCAATATGGTCAATGGCAGCCATCTTGGATTATGTACCTCAGTGAAAATCAATACCAATGACAGTCTAACTGATGTGAAGAACCTTCTCAAGTTTGAAGTCGATTGGTCGAACTGTTCTCGAGATATCGCGTTCACAAGATGTGGGACGGAGTGAATCCAATATGGTCCATGGCAGCCATCTTGGATTACGTACCTCAGTGAAATTCAATACCAATGGCCATCGAACTGATGCAAAGCCCTATTCTCAAGTTTGAAGTCAATTGATCGAATTGTTCTCGAGATATCGCGTTCACAAAATGTGTGACGGACAGAATCCAATATGGTCAGTGGCAGCCATCTTGGATTACGTACCTCAGTGAAAATCAATACCAATGGCCATCTGACTGACATGAAGAACCTTCCCAAGTTTGAAGTCGATTGGTTGAATTGTTCTCGAGATATCGCGTTCACAAGATCTGGGACGGATGGAATCCAATATGGTCAATGGCAGCCATCTTGGATTACGCACCTCAGTGAAAATCAATACCAATGGCCGTCTAACTGATGTGAAGCACCTTGTCAAGTTTGAAGTCGATTGGTTGAATTGTTCTCGAGATATCACGTTCACAAGATGTGGGATGGACAGAATCCAATATGTCAATGGCAGCCATCTTGGAATACATACCTCAGTCAAAATCAATACCAATGGCTGTCTGACTGATGTGAAGAACATTCCCAAGTTTGAAGTCGATTGGTAGAATTGTTCTCGAGATATCGCGTTCACAAGATGTGGGACGGACAGAATCCAATATGGCCGATGGCGGCCATCTTGGATTACGTACCTCGGTGAAAATCAATACCAATGGCCATCTAACTGATGTGAAGCACCTTCTCAAGTTTGAAGTCGATTGGTCGAATTGTTCTCAAGATATCGCGTTCACAAGATGTGGGACGGACGGACTGACGGTACAACTGAAGGACGGACGGACGGCTAGCATTTCCAAGTCCTCCCACCACTTCATGGAGGAGGACAAAAAACTGACAAGGTTTTGAAATCTTCTCACTAAATACTGGAACGTTAAAATAGTAGGATAATTTGATACATATTGACCACATTTATACCAGCTATCACTGATTCAAAACCTGCACCTACATACATCTACATTGTAGCAAAATTATAAGGAGAAACAACATTCAACAGATCAAAAATCTGCAGGCGAGACTGCGACCAGGTGATGCCTTAGGGGTCACGTCCAATTAATCGAGGCACTTTCTCGAGATGGATCGAGAAATTTCTCGGCTGAAACCGGGAGGGCAGAACCGGGACCCCTGACAACGTACGTCTCACGGTTTGCTCCCGGTTCTATCTCGATCGAAACGTCCCGGTTTTCGAGATGGATACGAAATTGATCGGTAATCTCGAAGGGGGTCCCGGTTTGTATATGTCCATGTTTTGTTGGACTTAAATTGGTCGTTTCTCAGTTTTCGGGCGATCAGTGCGGGTACCATATCTTGCGGGGCGATCGTCGTATAAGCATGTCGCAGCGTAAAATAGAATTTCATGTTATTTTATGTTTAATCGATATATCCATGACCTGAATTCAATAGAGAGAAAACGTTTCATTTATCTATATAAATTAAGAATATAAAATTGAATGATTTTCGCACACAATGATTGTGTATCTGACTAATATCCAACGCGAAATAAATGACACATCAACTGGATATAATCTGAATAATAATGATATGAAAGCATGCTATTATTATTATTCCATAAAATTGGTTTAAACCAAACATGGATCGTTTCAACCGAAAAATTATGTGTTTGACCGGTGTTTTAACCTCGGTGTGAAATTTGTTTTATAATTTTGTATTATTCGTTGCAGATTCCATTTTACTGAGAATTACTGTCTTGAAATATAATTTATTTCTGATATAAGCCTGTCTGGTATTGGTTAGCGGAAATAATGACAATCGGAACAAGAGGTGTTGATAATTCACACCACAGTCGGTCTGTGAAAATCGTCGGCTTGAAACAACAGCGAAGAGAGAGAGGGAAATGAAAGCAACTAGCGCCCAATTCAGAGTGCAATCAGGCTTTAAATCAACGTTCATGTACATTTCACTACAACAATACCACGTGTTGTCAGTGTGAAAAGCTTATATGGAATGCTCAAACACTTCGATTGCGCGTTTATGTTTATATTATCCAGTTTCCAATGCATACCAGCCTTTCCTGTGGTCTTAAAAGCCACTGTATTTCTGAAAACCGGAGAAATCTTTGAAGAGACGTGGTACAATAATTTTTCAAGTCAAGATCCTATCAAATAAGTAATATCAAGCAAAACCGCCCATTCTGATATACTTTCAGAAGAACATATGGAATTTTATTCCACAATTGTAGAATTTATTACAATTCGCAGTTCGTAGACATATCTAATAAAGCGATTCAAATTCTAAAACAAGGTTCGAAATAATTTGCACTGAACAATAACGAGCAAACCTATGTAATTCAGTTGGTGATGTTTTTTACATTTCCATACATCATCAAAATTGCGCTGTCAGAGCAAGTATGCGACTACAGATCTCTAGATCTCTCTTCATTTGCAGGCATCTCGATTCCATTCTCGAAGCAAGTCGATTTATTTCGAGGGGATCGAGATGGACTTTTACTTCGAGAGAAAACCGGGAGCAAACCGGGACAACAATCGATAGAGATAAACCGGGACCCTTCGAGACGAGATATTTATCGGTTTTACTCGTTTATCGAGAAACCGTCTCGATCGATTGGACGTGACCCCTTAGGATGTATAATTTCTTCATAGTCAATCCCATTATCTGAAAAGGATTTCCTCTCACTTGGATTCGTATCTTCATTCAGTTCCGTGATCTGACCCTGACCATTTACGGACTCGCTTGAACCAAATTGAAATTGCTATGAAATCTCCAACGTGTACAGCCTTCCAAATCATTTTAGGTGCTGGAATGGCCACTATGACGCAGTGGAATACCTTTTTCTTCAGCTTTAGAATTTCAGACGTGGCGGATTTAAGGTAAATGAAGAGATGATCACATGGTGAAGAGATTGCGGCTTCATATTTTTTCATCCATCCAGGAGTTATATGGCGACCTAATAATGAATTATTTTGCTTGTCGACGGGGATATTGAAAAGAGTGACATACTGAAATTTCAATCAAATGTCTCTGGAGGCCTTACTCTGATCGAACAAGTTCTGTGCTATATAAATAGCAGACAAGTTATCATGACGAAACGCTTTAGTGAACAAAGGCTCGTATCTTTCTTGGCCTCTGTCATAGTTTTTCGCAGCTGGATCGAAATAGCCTTCATCTCCAACATTTAAAGGTATACCATTCAAAAACTCAATATTGGGGATTCGACACATCGTATCCTCGAAAAGTGATTGCCATTTGCCGTATCAATAGATAATGGAATGGGTTCGATATAGTCTTCGAAACCTCGTTATAACGTTTTTCGTTTCCAATAGGTCCAGATACTTTCATCGTAAATGGATGATGTGTGGATTTAACATCAATTCCTGGTATACATTGTTTTTCGTATAAATCGAATTCAGTCTCCATTCCTATTTGCTTGAGAGTATTATATTCCAATCAAATGTTGCTTGTTTCTGTCCCTCAGTCTGTCATACTGTCAGCTTCTCGTGTGTGTGATCACTATGCATTGATTTCAAATATCTTTGCAAATTAAATCGGATAGTCTTTTTGAGCATGGGTATTGAATTGAATTGAATTTTGAATAAAATACAACCAATGGTATATACTGCATCAAGTGAATGAAGACTAATGACGATTCAATCTCTTCATATGATATATCACCGGAGTTCTTCGCGTTTCTCCCGAGCTTTTCGTTATCTCCAGAGCTTAGTGCTTGGAGCTCGGAGGTGTACATAATATATCTATCGTCTATAATATACCTGTGAGAATGACCTTGATCGCCTCTATATTAGAATCGTATACGGGGCCTACTGAACCAATCGTTTAGTGTAAGACGAATGAAAAGCTTTTAATATGTATTCATTCGATATTTTTACTATAAACTATACCTGTCTACACCGTATCGATATACGTTGCGCAGATCTATGACGCAACGCAGGAAAACCCGTAGTTACACGGGCTCCGCTGGTGCTCAACTCTCGAGTAGGCTTCTATTCAGAAGCGTCCCGTGGAGTTGAATCTGGGAATTTACGAAGTTTCGTACGAATATTCACTAGAAAGACCAGTGACCAGCCCTCTACTTAAACAGTTGCTCGATGTATCAGCCATTCTGGCGCACAATGACGTTGGGACCGCAATGCTGTTATCCAATTATTTCTGGGAGAAAAGTTTTCTGGTAAAGCACATATACTATAGCTCGGGATGGAGGACAGTCATGTTGAATTAGAACCCGTGAATATTGCTGTGTACGAGCTGATTTCAGTGTATTGGAAGTAATGCTAATAAATAGGTGAATGCAGGTCATTGAAATGATGGGATCAAAAGGATAAACCATTTCCAGATGAAATAGAAACCTCCATTGTAGTGGAGAGAATGAGAAAACATTTGTCCAAATCAAATCAGAAAAAAGAGGGTAGTTTCAAATGTCCCCAATGGGCGTCCATATTTATAACTTGAAGATCGATCCCATTGAACAACATCGATCCCGTTGAACAAGCCAAAGACACTTGAGACGCTTTCTTGCTGTACATTCCATGTAACACAATCCGGAGTAACACTGAGCTGTCAAAAACACCTTGCTTACACCCAAAGTGAAGGGAATCGAAATTAGTATCGTTGACCGTCGCTGGTTATTCTGCCGTCTGAAGATTTACTCGCTGTCCTCTGAAATTCCGAAAGTGTAAAGCTTTAATCATTTAAGCAAACAGATGTATGCGACTGATTAAACGTACATTCATCTTAGCTGTATGGACGCTGTTGAATTTCGTCGCTGGTAGTAATGATTTCAGTTGGATTGGGCACCTGGAACCTTCCCACTCTACCCGACAGATTGTAAATCAAAACGCATTCACACTTGCAGTGAGTGAGTGAATAAAATTTAACGTCGCTTTCAACAATATTTCAGCTATATCACGACGAACCAACTAAGCACCACCCAGCCCAGTTGTGTTCCTGCTACTTCAAAGAAGAAATCTTTGAAGCAGCATGGAATCAGACACCCTCCATCCACCCTATAAAACACTGAGGACAGCGCAAAGGCACAGACAGGACGCTTACATGGTGCAAAAAAGACAAATGATATTATAGTGCTGGACATCACATTATCAAGTTCCTGTTGCTTCTCAGCAAAATGCATTGAAGCAACAGGAACCTGAACCCAGCCAACCACCCATCTTCTCCTAGATAATGATTTCGGTATATCACAAGTAATATACATTGTATCATGAAACAATGAAGCAACGCAGTAAATTTGAACAAAATCAAGCGGGGAAGGATCGTTATAGCACTTACATACAAACACATTGAGTTCTTAAATCCGGTTAGAAAATCAGCCAATTCAAGTGTAATGATATAAGTTTGGAACCAGAGTGTGGTAATATTTGATTTTCTTATAAGGTAACCCGAGAATTAAAAACAAGAATCAAGTGTTTACCTTGAGAGAGAAAGAGAGAAAATAATCACGTAAGTAGTATACAGTCCGCAAGTAGACGGCAGTTCCCCCCGGATGTAAAAATGACGTCACAATTGAGGGTGTGGCGCCATCTCTACACTATGGATGCAAGGGAGACAACTCGGGCATTGGGGGGTTATTGGGGGGGTTGGGGGGTTATTGGGGAGGTGTGCAAAAAAAAAAAAAGTTCCGGCAAAAAAAAAAAAAATGTATTCATGCGCGGTGATGCGGTTTGGCCGCGGTTTTGGCGGTGATTCGGTCTCGGGAAAAAGCTTCCGCGGAGAAAAAGTAGTCCCTAGATAAAATGGTCCGATGGGGTCGAGTGAGGTATCAAAGTGAAGGTTAGGTGAAGGAGCATCTAATGGGCTGGGTGTGGGGTTGAAATATCGTCATTCTGCGCATGCGCGGCGGCCGAAGGGTATGAAAATAGCCTTTTTGGAGCTATGGGAGCCCCTAGTTGACCGATGGGGTCGAGTGAGGTATCAAAGTGAAGGTTAGGTGAAGGGTCATCTGATGGGCTGGGCGCGAGGTTGAACTATCGGCATTCTGCGCATGCGCGGAGGCCCAAGGGTATGGAAATAGACGTTTTGGAGCTAGGAGATTGACTACTGGACCAATGGGGTCGAGTGAGGTATCGATGTGAAGCATTCGTGAAGGGGCATCTGATGGGCTGGGTGTGGGGTTGAAATATCGGCATTCTGCGCATGCGCGGTAGCCCAAGGGTATGGAAATAGCGGTTTTGGAGCTAGGGGAGTCCCTAATGGGCCAATGGAGTCGTAGGAGGTATCAAAGTGAAGCATTCGTGAAGGGGCATCTGATGGACTGGGCGTGGGGTTGAAATATCGGCATTCTGCGCATGCGCGGTGACCCAAGGGGTATGGAAATAGACGTTTTGGAGCTAGGGGAGCCCCTAATGGTCCAATGGGGTCGAGTGAGGTATCAAAGTGAAGCATTCGTGAAGGGGCATCTGATGGACTGGGTGTGGGGTTGACATATCGGCCTTCTGCGCATGTGCGGTGGCCCAAGGGCATGAAAATAGCCTTTTTGGAGCTAGGGGAGCCCCTAATGGTCCAATGGGATCGAGTGAGGTATCAAAGTGAAGCATTCATGAAGGGGCATCCGATGGACTGGGTGTGGGGTTGAATTAGGGTCATTCTGCGCATGCGCGGTGGCCCAAGGGTATGAAAATAGACGTTTTGGCATCTAGGGGAGCCCCTAATGGTCGAATGGGGTCGAGTGAGGTATCAACGTGAAGCCTAGGTGAAGGGGTATTTGATGGCTGGGTGGCTGCATGTAAAATTTTTCCTGAAAAAAAAATACGGAACACGGACTTTATCGAAAAACCTGGGAAAATGCCTATATGGGGTATGAGGGGTATATAGGTCACCGGGCTTAACGGGGCTTGTCTATCAACAGAGTTATCTTCCCCTAGTTCCAGGGTGGGTGTATGTAAAAATTTTCCTGAAAAAATACGGAATACGGACTTTATCCTAAATTACGGGAAAATACCTATATGGGGTATGGGAGGTATAGGACCATCCTGGGAAACGTACTTCTATACATTTGCGGTAGGGTTGTGAGGTCTCGTTTTACTCGTCTCGTCATTTAGAACATGATAGGAAGTGTCCCCGTGCGAATCGGTGAAATTTTTGAAAAGTACGATATAGCCTCATATAGTCCCATACTGAGGGTATAGGATCAATGTTTGTCCCCTGGGAAACGTACTTCTATACATTTGCGGTAGGGTTGTGGGGTCTCGTTTTACTCGTCTCGTCATTTAGAACATGATAGGAAGTGTCCCCGTGCGAATCGGTGAAATTTTGAAAAAAGTCACCGAGCCCCATATAGACCCATACTGGGGTATAGGTTCAATGTTTATCCTACTGGGAAACCCACTTCTATACATTTGCGGTAGGGTTGTGGGGTCTCGTTTTACTCGTCTCGTCATTTAGAACATGATATGAAGTGTCCCCGTGCGAATCGGTGAAATTTTTGAAAAAGTACGATATAGCCTCATATAGTCCCATACTGAGGGTATAGGATCGATGTTATCCCTGAAACAGAAAATGCTTCATATATTTGGGTAGGGTTGTTTGGGGTCACGCGTTTATAAATATCAATCATTTTAGAACATGACCAGTATCCCCAATGTGAATCGGTGAGGCCCTTTTTGAAAAGCCTGATATAACTCATATAGTCCCATACTGAGGGTATAGGATCGATGTTTGTCCCCTGGGAAACGTACTTCTATGCATTTGCGGTAGGGTTGTGGGGTCGCGTTTTACTCGTCTCGTCATTTAGAACATGATAGGAAGTGCCCCCGTGCGAATCGGTGAAATTTTTGAAAAAGTACGATATAGCCTCATATAGTCCCATACTGGGGTATAGGTTCAATGTTTATCCTACTGGGAAACCCACTTCTATACATTTGCGGTAGGGTTGTGAGGTCTCGTTTTACTCGTCTCGTCATTTAGAACATGATAGAAAGTGTTCCCGTGCGAATCGGTGAAATTTTTGAAAAAAGTCACCGAGGCCTGGGTAGGCCCATAGGCCTATACTGCATGGCTATGGGTGTATAGGCCCATACGGGATGGACATGTTGGAGTCTAGGTGGGCCACTCATGGTCCAATGGGGTCGAGTGAGGTCTTATTTTGAAGCTCTCGTGGAGGAGCACTTGACTACACTAATGGTTCGTCCGTGTTCAATAGTCTGCGCATGCGCAGTCTGGCCGTAGTATAGAAAACAGGCTTTTTGGGTGCTATGTAGGGGTGTGTTTGGGTTAGAGATGAGCTAATCACGGTTCGAATGGGTCGTGTGAGGTGTCAAAGTGAAGCTTGTGTGGGGTAGAGTCAGAATGGTGTGTTTTTGAATGCATGTCGCGTTAATCTGCGCATGCGCAGTTGGTTGTAATAAGTAAAGTGGCCATTTTGGGGCAGTGAAGGAAGGTATTTGGGGTCGAGATGGGCTATTCACGGTTCGAATGCGTCCTGGAAGGTGTCATCTTGTAGTTCTCGGGGTGTACACTCCGATTTGAGGGATGTCCGCGTCATCTGTGACGTCATCGGTGACGTCATCGGTACGAGTAGTAGCGAAAGTGGACATTTTCGGGCAGTACATGAAGGTATTTGGGATCGAGATGGGCTATTCACGGTTCGAATGCGTCCTGGAAGGTGTCATCTTGTAGTTCTCGGGGTGTACATTCCGATTTGGGGATGTTCGCGTCATCTGTGACGTCATCGGTGACGTCATCGGTACGAGTAGTAGCGAAAGTGGACATTTTCGGGCAGTACATGAAGGTATTTGGGATCGAGATGGGCTATTCACGGTTCGAATGCGTCCTCGAAGGTGTCATCTTGTAGTTCTCGGGGTGTACATTCCGATTTGAGGGATATTCGCGTCATCTGTGACGTCATCGGTGACGTCATCGGTACGAGTAGTAGCGAAAGTGGACATTTTCTGGCAGTACATGAAGGTATTTGGGGTCGAGATGGGCTATTCACGGTTCGAATGCGTCCTGGAAGGTGTCATGTTGTAGTTCTCGGGGTGTACATTCCGATTTGAGGGGTGTCCGCGTCATCTGTGACGTCATTGATGACGTCATCGGTACGAGTAGTAGCGAAAGTGGACATTTTGTGGGTGCGTGAGGGTGAGTTTGGTGTAGAGATGCACCATCCTTAGTCCGAATGCGTCGTGTGAGGTGTCATTTTGTAGCTCTCGGGGTGTACATTCCGAATTGAGGCATGTCCGAAGCATCTGTGACGTCATCGATGACGTCATCCGTAGGAGTATTAGCGAAAGTGAGCCTTTTGGGGCAGTGCAGGAAGGTATTTGGTGTAGAGATGGACCATCCGCGTTGCGAATGCGTCGTGTGGGGTATCATGTTGTAGCTCTCGGAGTATAGACCCTGATTTCAGGGATATTTATAGCATCTGTGACGTCATTGGTGACGTCATTGGTACAAGTTGTAGCGAAAGTGGGCCTTTTTTAGCAGTGAAGGATGTTATTTGGTGTAGAGATGGACCATCCGCGGTCCAAATGGACCGTGTGAGGTGTCATCTTGTAACAACGCCCACCATCACCATTCTTAATGCTTCAACGCCCTGGTGAAATAGCTCAGAAGCTCTGATATTCCATGGAATTGTCACTAATTCTTCGTAATGCGGTGATGCCCGTCAACGCCCGTCGTTACACCTTAACACTCTAACATAACGCCATGATATAGACCAGAGAGAGAACAACAACAACAACAACAAGGATGACACATGAGAGAACAACAACAGCAAGAAGTTTTTTCATATATTTTATTTTCCCCAATGTTACATCACACCCACGCTGGGGGAGCCGCGTTGGGTATATTTACAATTCAAGAAGATTCTTATCCAATCAGAGGCCACCATTTGCATGTTTCATATTCGTTCCTGTCCGTTAGATGTATTCTTGTCCAATCAGAAGTCTCCATTTCAGAAAGCGCCATCTGAACCGTTTATTCTAATCATCGTCAGGCAGGCCAGGATACCGTTGAGGCAACATATCCTCAGATAGTTGTTTGCGCATTCTGAGTATCTATCAGTGCATGGGTGAATACTTTCATCCGATGGAGGTGGTGGTCAGTTTAACCACGAAGAACGCAGCATTGGTCATTATCTCCACTATCCACTTGGTGTTACAATTCAAGAAGACTTGTCCAATCAGAGGCCACCATTTGCATCTGTCATATTCGTTCCTGTCCGTTAGATGTATTCTTGTCCAATCAGAAGTCTTCATTTCAGAAAGTTCCATCTTCGACCATGTTCGCTCTGAACCGTTTATTCTAATCACCGTTGGTCAAGCCAGGATACCGTTGAGGCAACATATCGTCAGATAGTTGTTTGCGCATTCTGAGAATCTATCAGTGCCTGGGTGAATACATTCATCCGATGGGTTGGTCGGTCAGCTTGGTCACGAAGAACGTAACATTGGTTACCCTCTCCACTTTCCACTTGGTGTTGGGGCGTTGTTGTTGGGCCCCTTCCAAGGGATCCACGTTGGCCAGGTTCTCCAGCATCGTCTCTAGCGACGCCCGGTTAATGATGGTAAACGGTTGGTCAAATACCCGGATGTTACTGCTCAGGTAAAAGTATCGGACTTGATCTGTCTCCTTATGCTGCAGCACATAACCAAACGCCAGATTTAATTTGAAGGACGTTGCTTGGTCATTGAAGATGGCTTCCACGTAGCTGCCTAGACGGGCGAGGTCGGTCAGTCGAAAATTGGAGATATCTTGAATAGGGCGATGACGGTGGAAACAGTGCCGTATCATGGACCAATGGCGCCGATAGATGTCACTCACTGGCTGGGCGTCCTGTAAGAGATCGCTAGGAACATTTATGGGCACGTCCAGAAAATGTTCGATGTTGTCAGGCGTATGACTCGAAACCGTAACGGAGGGGTCCGGCTGGATATCCAGGCCCTCCTGGACCGTGGGTATAGGTAGGCTCTTCGTCATCGCATCACCAGTGGCGTTCGTCTCTCGGGTTCATCTTCACTGGGTCTGACC